>OU964974.1:6527984-6540484 GCA_918808275.2 Dolichovespula sylvestris | reverse complement strand
CCCCCCGTAGATCCGAGCGTATCCTATGATACGCTCGCATACGGAGATTATACGAACTCTTGCTATCTCGTTTTTCTTTTTCTTTTTCCTTTTTTTTTTTTCCCCTTTTCGTTCTCGTCTTTTTCTTCCTTTTTCTCCCCTCTATACTTTTTCCCCTCCCGTCTTTATGCACGATCATGATTGTATAACCGTGCCGCGAGTTTCAGATAATATGGGACACCGTTCTCGGGCGGGGATATTGAAAGGTATCTCGAGAGACACTTCGATAATGATGCAATCAACTAAGAGAAATATTTTCGACTTAGCTCAACGATCTTGCGTTGGTCACAGTTTGATCCCTTCGCGTAATATTATACAAACACAATCGTTTCCCCCCCTTTTTTTTTTTTTTTTTGAACTTCGACGAATGGTTGATTTGGAAAAAACGTGAAAAAAATAAAAAAAATAAAAAGAAAAAATAAGAAAACGAAATCACGACACGCCACGTATAATTAATTTCTATAGATTGCAACGAGTTTCTACTAACATTTATTCGTTTCGTTTGAAATCGTTATTTATTTATTCATTTATTTTTTCGTTATAAACTCGAACCATTTATTATTAATTATAATCTCTGGAAATGGAGGATGACCGTAACGGAAGCGTAACCAATTCGTAGATGGTCCCGGGTGATTTCTTGGGTGGGTAAAGGGTGGGGCTAAGTTTAATGTCTTTTAATTAATTACCTACGTAGAGACGGGGGTCTACGTCCGTGATATACCGAAAATTAAGGTCGACCGAGTCGAGTTACACATACCGGAGAGAAGACCTCTACCGATTCTGATCGAGATTGTCGTATTAATCATCCGGTCCGGTGATTAATCGCACGGTATACAACGATACGTCGACGACGATGACGACGACGACGACGACGTCGTCTCTTCGCCAAGATTTTTTTTTTATCGATTAGCGAGCGAGACACGGTACGTATACGCGTATACGTATCTGCATATATGTATGTGGTTATGCTTCCATTTGAAGAATATAAATTTCAGGACTGAACGTGTACGTCGAGTGAAATTTTTCAAATCCAACAAAAAAGGAACTTAAAAAAAATAACAAATATAAACCTCACCGTAACGCTAATTTTTCGTTGGATGATCCATCGGCAACGATTAAAGCAAGTTGCCAGTGGGATAAGATAACACTTTGATAACATAGTCGGGATTTATGCAAATCGAACGGTGCAACAAATCGAACGACGCTGGATTGATAACCCCTTTAATAATTATTTTTCTTAAATGAATTGTGTGTGTGTGTGTGTGTGTGTGTGTGTGTGTGTGCGCGCGTGTGAGAGAGATAGAAGGTGCTTCTTCGTTGAGTATACGTTCCAATTATTGGCGATAAATCACGAAAGAGAGAGAGAGAGAGAGAGAGAGAGAGAGAGAGAGAGAGAGAGAGAGAGAGAGAGAGAGCATAATCGATTACTAATGCTATAGACGACGATTTGATCGATCGAAAGATCCCGGAAAAGTCCGGAAAATAAATTCGCGATCGTAAGAAGATTGCGAGTGCGGAGAGAAGATAATAAAAGGAGACAACGTTTAGCTCTCTCTCTCTCCCTCTCTCTCTCTCTCTCTCTCTCTCTCTCTCTCTCTCTCTCTCCGTAGGGACGTATATCCCTTTTTTTGTCCGAACGACGATAGAGAATAGTTTCTTCTTTTTCTTTTTTTTTTTTTTCGTCGTTTGACCTATCCAAGGCGATACGCGAAAATTAACCGGTGCGCGTAAGATTCTTCGATGCCGGCGTTCACGGTCGACCGACTCGCTCTCGTCGACCGAAGAGAGAGGAGAAGACGAGAGCAAAAGCACGTTCGCAGCAGGGTAATTAAGCCGCTCTCTCTCTCTCTCTCTCTCTCTCTCTCCGACGGGAGACGATGAATTATTATTAAAGGCGGCGGCGTAGCTGCGTCGGCCCGATAAAACTCGCCGAAGCGAATCTTGGCGCGAGCGTGTGCGCGCGCGAAAGAAAAAGAGAGAGAGAGAGAGAGAGAGAGAGAGAGAGAGAGAGTGAGAGAGAGAGAGAGAGAGAATGCGCGTGTGAGAAGCGGCGAACAAACGAACGAACGAACGAACGAACGAACGAACGAATGAACGAATGAACGAATGAACGAACGAACGAACGAACGAGCAAGCAAACTCGCTCTCTTCGACGTTCAAGAATCTCGAACGTATGCGCGCCACAGGAGAGAGATCGATCTCCCGTCCGCCATAACGGGGGTTTACGATAATTGCGGGAAGAAGCGAGAGAAGCAGCACCGCGATTTTCGAGCTTAATAATCTCTCTCGCGCGAGGAGGTGCCTTCCTCTTCTTATTCTTTCTCTTCTTATTCTTCTTATTCTTCTTCTTCTCCCTCTCCTTCTCATCTGTCTCTCCTCTCTCAGTCCCTCCACCCACCCACCCACCCACCCACCCCCCCCTCATTCACCCATGGTCCTTCTTAGCCCTCGTCGATATTTAAGAGAATTCTTCGATTCTGTATATTCTGTATATTCTTTTCTTTTCTTTTCTTTTCTTTTCTTTCCTTTCTTTTTTCTCTTTTTACTCGCAACTCTGCGCGAAACAAACGCTAAAGTCGAAACGATTCGTATAGGTTTATAGTGTATATATATGTGTGTGTGTTTGTGTGTATGTGTTTGTATATATATATCTAGACTTAGTCTGTAGTTAAAGATCTTTTCGGTAAGTTTTTCTTTTTTTTTTTTTTTCTTTATCTCTACAAACCTCTCTAGTGGTTAAAAAAAAAAAAAAGAAAGAAAGAAAGAAGGAAGGAAAGAAAGAAAGAAAGAGAGAGAGGAAGTTCCTTTAAGGAGAAAAATACGTAAGAAGCAAAAGACTCTTTTATCTTCTGACGTCTAACGAAAAGTAGACCCTTGAAAGCGGGCCAATCTTTTTTTTTTTTTTTCATCCCATGGGATTTACTACCGTTCTCTTGGTATTTAGAAAGAGAGAGAGAGAGAGAGAGAGAGAGAGAGAGAGAGAGCTGGGATTACGTGAACCTAACCAGATTCTCTCTCTCTCTCTCTCTCTCTCTCCACTGTACGAGACAAAACGAACACAATAAAATAAGAGAGAGAGAGAGAGAGAGAGAGAGAGAGACGTCTGTCGTTTTTAAAATAAAATTCGAATCGTCGGGGCTTCTCGGAACGTTCGAACAACGTTATAACGGTGATTCCAGCTGAGGCTGTAATTGAAAGAGAGTCAGAGGAGTAGCGCTTAATTACGTGGCTAGGTCTGAAATCGTTCGGGAACCCTTCGAGAGAGCACACGCTCTCCTTTCTCTTCTTCGAAAGTCATTTCTAAGAGAGAGAGAGAGAGAGAGAGAGAGAGAGAGAGAGAGAGAGAGAGAGAGAGAGATAACCGACGCCTTCCCCCCTTCTTTATAAACTCTCGAACGAGATGCTTCTGCTGCTGCTGCTTCTGCTGCTGCTGCTGCTGCTGCTGCTGCAACGGCGGCAGCAGAAAGAGATTTTCTTTTCTTCTAAGCATCTATTATTGTTCTCGCGAGAAACGACGAACGGGAGACCGACCGGATGCGTTCTTGCGCTGGACACGCCATTGAAAGCACCGATTTCGTCTACCACCAAAGGAGTCTTAAGCAACGGGATCTAATAGAAGATTTCAACTGAGTGGAAACGAGGAAACAAAAAAAGAAAGAAAAAAGAAGAAATATAGATATAGATACAGATATGGGATACGGATATATAGATAAAGAGAAGAACGGGGAAGGAGGGGTGAGAGAAAGAAAGGAGGATGAGGAAGAAGAAGAATTTACGTCTTACAAATTATCAACGTAGAGGCCTTCCTTCTTCTCCTAACATAGTCGGAAGATGAATAACTATACTCGACTAGACAACGAAAAAGAGAAGCGTGCTCGCTGGCCGGTACCTAAGTACTTACCTACGTACCTATGTGTGTATGAGCGTACTGATGGAGAGAGAACAAGCAGAAGGATGTAAGTGCCGTCCTCCTATCCTTGTGCAACCGTCGAGAGATAGATAGAGAGAGAGAGAGAGAGAGAGAGAGAGAGAGAAGGAAAGAAATATGAAGAAACATGAAACGCCGTGAGACAGTGCATTCGTCCGACGCGACATTAGCTACGTATACCAGAACCGCATCCTTACGACGATGTTCGTCCAAGCGAGCGACAAAACTCGACGGTAACTTTCTCCGTGAATCCATCATATTAACCTTTATCACGGGATCGAAGAGAAAGGCTTCTACGGTTTAAGAAAATAGAAGGAGAGAGAGAGAGAGAGAGAGAGATGAAGAAAAAAAAATAAGAGGACGTACGTTGATCTCACGTAGAGGCAGATACACGCTGTTTACAGGATCAATAAAATCCATCGTATTATATTAGTTTGGTAACGATATAATAAAAATGTCGACAGATGGGCAATCTCTAGGTTGTTAAATCTTAATGGCTACTTTTTTATTACTTCGCGAAGAAAAAAGAAAAAATGGAGAAGAAGAAGAAGTAGTAGGTAACGTGTCGAATTTTAAACTTCCAGATTAGACGTAACGTTAAACACGTTTATTTACTTACTCACTTATTTATTTATTTATTTATTTATTTATTTATTCATTCATTCTTTTTTCGTTATCTTGCTCACTTTTGTAAATGAACAGAGAGAATGAGAGAGAGAGAGAGATTTTTTTGCACACAGGATTTTTTTTTCCCGCACAAAACTCGTTAGTTTTATCAGAGAGTAAAGTTTCTATCCGCGGTGTTGTATAATTTAATGATTACATAAAAAAGAAAAAAAATGATCTACTCCTTCACGGCAATGGATCCACTCGAAAACGAGTTGTCTCTTACGAATCGTTAATCGTTAAATGTCAATCGTTACACTTAATAAGTCGACTGTTGGTATCTCACGATTCCTTGCGAATATATATGTATATATATATATATATATATATATATATATATATATATATATATATATGTTAGAGAAAGGGGTATGAAGGAAGGAATAAATCGATTAAACGAAAACCGATCGTCGATTATACATAGCGAATGAAATTTTCAACGGTCCTACGTTGCGGACAATGATTATCAAACGGGTGAAGTTGAGGGTGAGGGTAGAGGGGTTCGAGGGAGGTTTGAACGTTAAACTTTTACCGACATTTGGCAGGTGAACGGTTATTACGCAAGTGCATCGTTTCTATCGCAGAAAAGGTTGTAAAAGGTGTATATAGATAACGTTACTGTATATATGCACACACATACCTTATATATTGCACACACACACACACACACACACACACACTACGTAAGTGTATATAAGAGAAGAAACTCACGATGCTTTTACGTTTCCAAGATGCATTCGTTATACCAAGAGACGAAATATATTTAGAACAATTTCGATGGGATCGAATGGATTACGAAAGGGTTTCTCGCGTTACATATATATATATATATATTACGTAATCGAAGCAAAAGAAGAATATTTCGAGGACGGGGATGGAATCGTTGAATTAAAACGCGTTGTTCATTGATTCGAAAGAAAGAGAGAAAAAAAAATGATTGACCGAGGGGGGTGCCCGAGTTGGCAAAGAGCGTCGTAGCAGCTGACACATAACGGCATGGCTCGTACTCGGCCATTTTTCGAAGGCGTGTTATCTCCGCTGCCGAAAGTGTTTTAATGCTTAAGAAGAAAAGGTAATTCAATAAATCGTACGCGGCCAATGATTCATACTCCCTAATCGTCCCCGTATTTATCTAATCGCTCCACTTTAAAGTAGTTTAACGCGCTGATTTGCTGTAATATATGTGATCAATAAATGATCATTCAATTTCTCTTTCTCTTTCTCTCTCTCTCTCCCTCTCTCTCTCTCTCTCTCTCTCTCTCTCTCTCTCTCTCTCTTATCGCTTTTATGCGTTTACGACATGTACTGGTACCCGTCTAACGGCGCATACGATTAATTATAATTTGATAATTATCGATAGTACGCAATACCGTGATGTAACTTAACGTGGAAACGTCAAAGAAACATATTTTCAAATTAATCGACCGAAAACATTCGACTTTCGATGTTTGAAACGTATAACGCCACACGTTGGACATATTTTCTCACCGCAAACGAGGATATCCTCGATAATTATTGATTACGACTATAATACGTGTCATAAGTTTATATACGATAAGTGATGCTATGCGAAAGCCAAACTTTCGAAGAAGTGCACGTTTCAACTTGGATAATAATCTTTTTAAAAGATGAGCTTCTACTATTCGCATAAGTAGGTGTTTACGAGTATGTTCGTACCTACCTACCTACCTACCTACCTACCTACCTACCTACGTACGTACGTACTTACGTAAGTATGTACGTATGTATGTATGCACATACATGTATATATATATATATATATACATAATACATTCGTAAATATTCCTATAACGAAACTGCGTTTCCAATAATACTTTACGACGATACTTTAGCTTTCTCTCCTTTCAATGAAACAGGGGAAAAGAAAAAATAATGATTTTTCTCTAAATCGTTTTTCTCATACTCGATAAATCCAATGTACGTGGATATTTAAAACAAGATTATCCGACGATTCGACGACGACTCGACGTTCATATACCAATTGTTAATCGCATTGCAACGGATATTCTCGTGAAAGATACGATTGTGGAATCAATAATGTAAAATTTCACGATCTTCCCTTTATGTTTCGCATAAACGATTCTTAAATTACTGATTGAACGTACATTTAACAATATAAGAGAGAACGCGGATTTAGTGATATTCTTAATGCGCGTTGAAACGCGTAAACGTTTTTTCCTTTCTTTTTCTTTTTTTCTTTTCTTTTTTTTTTTTCTCTCGTTGTATCTCTAAATATCAACGTAAGACTCTACAAAGAATAATATTCGATTCGAAAGCATTGATATATTCTAATAATAAAGAATATCTTTGAAAGCGAGCAAACACGTAAGCATGAAGAGTATCTATTTTTAATAGACCATAAGAGCTATCTATTTTCGTGAGAGAGAAAGAGAGTTTCTTTTGTACTATTCGTGCGTATGAAGCCTCTTTGGTACGCATCGTTGGATGCGTCTGAAGTACGAACCTCTTCTTAAAGTTTTCTACTTGTCGATAGATCGATAAACCGCGTCGAAGATAAATCTCGTAAAAAAAAAAAAAAAAAAAAAAAAGACTCATGCTCCGGGAACATTTCTAAAGAGTCCGACCGACGGCGGACAACCTGCACTTAAATTTCAACGAGTGGTACCTTTCAGAACGACATATAAACACACGCTCTTCTCGGAATAATAATCGTTCACTCAAAGACGGTAGCCGACACATTGCTCGGTAGCCGATCGAAAATAACTACCGCTGCGAATCGTTTTGATTTTTCGATTGGTCTCTCTCGTCTTCTCTCGAGAAGAGATAGAAGGGATGAAAAAAATCAGGACCAATTATTAAATTACGACGACGATAATTACATCTGACTTATATCTCGAACGATTCGTTCGTTTAATCTCTATCGATTACGATCGTCGTCGAAATAGAAAAGAAAGAGTATTTTTCTTGGTTCTCTTTTCTTTTTTTCTTTCTTTTTTTTTTTTTTTTTTTTTTTTTGAAAAAAATTAACAAATACTACTCGATGAAAAATTATGAAACGAAAGCGATTGAGATTCGTTTTGGACGAGAGAAGAGGAAGGCAAAGAAAGAGAAAAGGAGAACGATATAAATTCGTTTCTTTTGACGACATTGAACGAGGGTTTATATGCCCATATGAGTATAATACGGAAGAGAATATTCACGGTGTTAACAACGGATAGAAACTGTTATAAGGTAAGAAGGGACACGCGACGCCACGCATTACCTGTATGAGCTGGGCAAGGAATAGGACGTAGGCGGCGGCCGCCTTCATGTCTTTCCTTGGGGAATCCCTCGACTACCGCATCACCATTCCCCGTAGCTCGACCGCAAACTTTTTCTTCGGCACTCCTAACAAAATACACTTTATTCCTCTTTTCTTCTTCTTCTTCTTCTTCTTCTTCTTCCGCGTGCGTTCTTTTTTATTCTTCTTCTTCTTCCTCCTTCACGGATTCGTTTATTCCCGCCTTTTTCCCCGTCGGTTTATTCAGAGACAGATCCTCCTCTCCCGACGTTATTTTAATCGAAACACTTTTTCTCACGGTTCAACGGGACGGGATTCTGATTTTTTTTCTTTTCTTTTTTCTTTCTTCTTTTTCTTTTTTTTTTTTATTCACTTCACACAATCCGGTAATCCTTTAGGAGCGATGGATGTCCGCGAGGGCACAAAAAGCAAATAATAAATAAATAAATAATTAAAATGATCATCCACTTATAAAGAGATATATAATCCTCGGGAGGTTATGGATCACTGACGTAACGATTCCACTCACTCTCTCTCTCTCTCTCTCTCTCTCTCTCTCTCTCTCTCTCTCTCTCTATTTCTCTCTTTACCTCGTGCTTAAAAACACTTTACTCACTTCCCTCGCGTAAAGATATTTATCTCGCGAGAATATCGTTTCTTTTCCACCCTTTGCGATCACTATCTTCTCTATCGTTTCGTAAAGCAATAAGGATAGGAACGAAGACGAAGACGGAGAAGGAGAGAGAACGAGTTTTCCGGCAGAAGCAAGCTCGATCACTGGATCCAGGACAGATGATGACGGTGATGATGATGATGATGATGATGATGATGATGATGATGCTGCACGACGAAGCTACACTTTCGCAACACCGTAGATACCTTTCCCTCGCTCGAGCATCTTCTCGTGCTCCGAACACTTTCCTTTACCCTTCTCTCTCTCTCTCTCTCTCTCTCTCGCGCGCTCGCTCGCTCGCTCGCTCGCACACAGAGACACACGCACGCATACACACGACACACTCTCTTTTTCTCTCCGTATATATGCGTCTCGACCGCGTGAAAAGATAGGTCGATACGCGTCGGTCGCGAGTTCTCTCTTCTTCGACTCTTTAACGCGACGAAACGAAACGCTTTTAATACGAAAATTAATTCGTATCCCTCATGCGGCACTATATGCAGTACGTAATATCGCTGATTACGAGAAGAAAGAACGACGTATACGCTCCTTGCAAGATAGCCTCTCTTATCTTCTCATTTCCTCTCTTTTCTCCGCTCCTCCCTCTTCTCCTCTTCACTCTACTCTATCCTTCCCTTTCTATTCTATTCTCTATTCTCTTCTCTTCTCTCCTCTCCTCTTCTCTTCTCTTCTCTTCTCTTCTCTTCTCTTCTCTTATGTCGTAACCCACGTACTAATCCACGTGGTACCACCGGGCACAATCGCGACGATCGTTCACACACCGACTTGTATTGCCGATTATCCCAACCTCGAGGATAAGGATAAGGTAAGCGAAAAAAGGAGGAAGACGAAGGAAGAAGGAAGAAGGAAAGACGAGAAATAAAGTAGAAACGAATAGACTCGACAATATTACCGGACGGTAGGATGGGAGGATTGAAAGGGAGGAGAGGAAGGAGAGAGAAAAGGTGAAGGGAAATGAAAGAGTAATAAAAATAGGTGGTCGAAGGCAAAGGAAGAAAAAAGAAAAGAGAGAGAGAGAGAGAGAGAGAGAGAGAGAGAGAGAGAGAAAGAGGAACCAGAAAGGAAAGATAGAAACAGGTGTGCGCACGTGCGCGCGTGTCGCGTACTCCCTCTGGTTACGTAGGCGTAACGGGAGGCGAGAGAGGTGGAGGAGAGTAGTAGTGCGAGAGGGTGAGGGTGCGCGCGTATATTCCACTGTCGGATCTCTCACGAGTGCCGCACGCACGCACGCACGCACGCACGCACGCACGCCGTCGCAGCCACCGCCGCAACCACCGTTGCAACCACCGACGCAACCACCGCCGCGTTCTGGAGAACACACACGCACACGCACACACACACACACACACACACACACGGAAAGATTGAAAGAGAGAAAGAGAGAAAGATAGAGAGAGAGAGAGAGAAAGAGAGAGAGAAAGAGAAAAAGAGAGAGAAACCTGGCCGCGCGGCTCCAGTGAAGTACAACACAGAAAACACAGGACGATAGCTCGAGGGATACTGGAGCCGAAGCCGCGGGCCGGCCTGCGGGCCACCCCCCATCCTCTCTCGCCTCGCTTCGCCTCGCCTCCTCTCGTCTATCTTCGCCGCCGTTACCCCCACCCACGACGACGCGCACCGACCGCCGGACCCACTCTACCCCCACCACTCGACTCCCTCTCTTTTTCTCTATCTCTCCTACTCTTCTCTCTCTCTCTCTCTCTCTCTTTTTCTCCTTACATTTACTTACTCTCTTTACGCTCGATGTCGGCCCTTCTTCCTTCACCTCCTCCTCCACCACCACCACCACCACCTCCTCCTCCTCCTCTTCTTCTTCTTCTCATCCCCCACCACCAACACCACCACCCCCTTTCTTTCTCTTTCTCTTTCTCTTCAAAAGCATTACATCTTGTTTCATCTTATTACCGTTTCATTGCTTCGCTATTCCCTCTCTCTCTCTCTCTCTCTCTCTCTCTCCCTTTTCTCCTTGTCTTTTTTTCTCATCATTCGTACCTCCAAATTTATCCCTTTTCCTATCTGCAATCGTTACGTTTGTATATCGTCAATTAAGTTTTGTTCTGTCGGGAACAAAAATTCTTCCTCTTATCGCCGTAAGATTACTTCTTTTTTCCCTATCGAGCATTCGTCGGTCGATCTTTTTGGAGATAAGGAGATATTGGTGTTTTTTTTTTCTTTCATTGTTTTCTTTCTCCCAACCCATTCCCGCCCCCTATTTTCTTAGCCTTCGAAAATTATCGTTAATATTTTAATCGTTCGTACGACGTGTTTATTCTTCCTTTCATACGCTATCTTTCTTTCTTTCTTTTATTTTCTCTCTCTCTCTCTCTCTTTCTCGTTACTACTCCTTATCGCATATATTTGATCTCAGGTTGAATTCACTTTCTTCGAAGCTTCCTCTACGATGTTTTCTTTTCTCGGATGTTCTACCATGGAAGTAATGACACACGGACGATGTTATATCCCTGAGAAAATATTTTTCTATTGGCGATCGTCCGCGTCGAGAAAAGAAGCAACTCGTACGATCAAAGTAAAGATCTCTTCTCGAGAAGGAAAACGAGAATAAACGTGTGAAAGAGAGAGAGAGAGAGAGAGTGAGAGAGAGGGAAAAGAAAAGAAAAAAAAAGGATAAGAAATATCCTTGCTTATGTACACGCCCGTGACTCGATTATGCCGATGCGAATAAATGTAACTGTATCGAAGCGAATAAATTAATGCTTAGAGAGAGAAAGAGAGAGAGAGAGAGAGAAAGAGAGAGAGAGAGAGAGAGTCTAAGGTGTAGCGAGCGTAACGTTGCGTGATTAGCGCAATAACGCGCGAATATGCAAATTCGGCTTTACGATGGGAGTCTTTAAACCATACCAGTCATCCATTTCAATGGTGGAATCTAACATATCGATCTCTTCGGGCTATTTACTTAATCCCATCATGCACGATTATTTTCCAAACTTGTATTATAAGAAGAGAGAGAAAGAGAGAAAAAGAAAAATATAAATATATATGTGTGTGTGTGTGTGTGTGTGTGTGTATGCATTATACCAGCAATTGCGTAAATATTACAAACGGCGAAGAAAAACGAATAGTAAAAAAAAAAAAAAAAAAGAAAAAGAAATAATGACACCCGTCGTAATCATTTCTTTTGCATTATTTTCTTTTAATTTTATTTCACGAAATTTCGCGATAAACCAAATCGTGCGGGCATTATCTTGGGGAAAAAGAAAAAGAGATGAATGAATGAAAGAATGAAAGAAATAAAGAAAGAAACAAACCCGTTGAAACGCTTACAATTAGAGAGATCCATAAAGGCAACGAGTCTCGATCACTTTCGCTGCGCTTCTCGGGGCTGCGTTTCATGGTTAGTTCTCGTTTCATGGGTAGCCGCCCTCCGCCGATCGAGTCCTTAGCGAAGCGGTTAACTTCGGTCATGGGTTTCTGCATGAAAGGGCTTCTCGGACCGAGAGCGAGCGGACGAACGAACGAACGGAATTATGTATATGTGTTTCCATAGAATGATTTCGGACGATGAATAATGGATAAGTTCTGTCGCGTGTCCACCGTCATTATACCCCATGAGATCGGCACACGCGTCGTTCGTTCTCGTTCTCGTTTCTCTTTCTCGCACGATGGGCCCTCCGCCATTGGGCATGGATCGTCATTGAATATCTGTCCCTTAAATACACGTATAACGTTCCGCATAATACACGCATGTCCGTGTCATAGTAGAAGACGAAAAAGGGCCGAACGTTTCAAGGGCCATTTAAATACATCCGAGCAGTACGTAAACGTTAGATCGTTTTCTGGAAAAGTCTTAACCTCAACGACTATCGACGACTATCGATTACGTAACCCTCCAATACCTCCCTTTCCATTTACTCAAGAT
The DNA here is from genome assembly GCA_918808275.2 of Dolichovespula sylvestris. NCBI lineage: Eukaryota > Metazoa > Arthropoda > Insecta > Hymenoptera > Vespidae > Dolichovespula > Dolichovespula sylvestris. The sequence goes on along the minus strand of OU964974.1, from coordinate 6,528,018 downwards.
AATCGTGGAAGAGCAATTATATCGTCGCACCCTC
>OU964974.1:6502984-6522984 GCA_918808275.2 Dolichovespula sylvestris | reverse complement strand
ACTCGTTATCGCTCGTTCCATGGAATTTCTGTCAAGGAAGTATCAAAGGTTTGACGTATCGTACAATCACGAGCAGCGAATCTTCCCTTGATCCTTACTTACGTACGTATGTATTATATTTACGCTCTTCTCAATAAGGCTTTTTCATCTCTTTTCTCTCTCTCTCTCTCTCTCTCTCTCTCTCTCGTTCTTTCGTTCATCGTCCTTTTTATCTCCGTCCCGTTTTTTTTTTTTTTTGTCATATTTTAGACGTTCGACTTATTCGACTCCGGGGCCCTTTTCTTTCCATTCGCGAGTTAACCGTAACGATCGAACGGTCCGCCGGTTTTCGGTCCGAGAGAAGACGAATTAAAGTCGACCACAGATTGGTTCGATCATGGAACGAAGAGGAAAAAAAAATTAATCATCTTTCGACACGGTAAATTTGTTTAATTCAAAAATTTACATCCCACTTTTATCCGGTCTCTCGACTTCGACTTGTTTTCTTTTCTTTTTTTCTTTCTTTCCTTTTTTCCCTTTTTCGACGCACCTTTTTCACGTAGGTAGTAGATATATATATATATATATAGATACGTGGGTATGCCATAAAAACAAAGTCCCACGTTCGATTTACGCATCGCTATTCCCCCATAGCAAATGACTTCGATAAATGCCTCGGTTCGAGCCAAAGAAAAGCCAGGAAAGAAAATCCATGCGACTCTCATTTCGCTATTACGCACGGATATTTCCGTTCCGGGTGAAAGCTCAAATGTATACATACTATACATATATACACATGTGTATATATATAATGTATTACATACGCAGGAAAAGAGGATAAAGGATAGTACAGGAAGAAGAACACGTGAACCCACGGGGCATACATGCTCGCGTTAACTTCTTCTTCTTCTTCTCGTTCATTTATTTATCCTTATCCCCGGAGGCAAGTATATTGATAAATTCAAATAACGCGATATCGTTATTTTCTCGATCGTCATCGTTGTCGCATAAATCATATCGCTAATTTTCGTAGTTAAACGATCGATTATAAAATTAAAGAGACAAAGATCGAGTAAAGTATTTAATAAGCTTGAAATCATCTTACGGTCATCGTCCTTTTCTTCTCTCGCTCACTTTTTCTCACTCACGGACTCCTTTCTCTCTCTCTCTCTCTCTCTCTCTCTCTCTTCTTTTTTTTTTGCTTTATTGCCAGAGAGGAACCAGCTCACCTAATTTTTTACCGATCGATGGGCGGAGACAGATATTTCAGCGTAATAATCGAATCACGTATGTTGATAGGCATCGTTCTCGAAGACACGAGCATGCATCGACGAATTGAAAGACGTAAAGCAGGGTGGCGGGGGTTTGGTAACGGGGGAAGGGGGGCGGCAGGGGAAGAGTAGGTACCTATCCTTCAATTTTCTGCACTGACAAGTCACCGTGCATCGTCGAGACGAGAACGTTTCCCGTCCTTCTCACACTTCTTCTCGACTCGATCACGAATCACTGCATGCATGCGTACATACGCACGTGTATATATATATATATATACATGCATACATGCATACATACATATACATTTACGTCTGTAACTTTCGAAACGGCGACGTCCATCGGATTCGGCTTGGGTCAGAGGAACTCGCCGCGATAAGGTCCCGGTCGAGTTAATTAATGTTAAAAAAGAAACCTCGAGATAAGAATAAAAGGTTCCGTGTGAGTGAATCTTTCTGTCTATATGAGCGTGTGCTTCTCTCTCTCTCTCTCTCTTTCTCTCTCACTCACTCGCTCGCTCGCTCTCTCTTTGCATGTCCATATGCATATTATACTCGTTAAATCAAATAATCGAGCGAAGATCAAAGGTAAAAATTCGAGTGAAGAGTTTTTATCTAATCTTTCATGAACCCCACGAGGGGAACGAGCACGTAAGCACCCCTTGCTTCCTCTCTCTCCCTCTCTCTCTCTCTCTCTCTCTCATTCTCTCTCACAAACACATATACACGCACGCACAAAGACGAAAATGATCGTTAGAAACGCGATAGACGTGGACAACGTTTATCAAATCTATTCGATCCTTTTACGTTATTCGTACAAAAAAAAAAAAAAAAAAAAGATTCTTATCTCTGTCGATATATCGAATAATTACGAAATTAAATCGATACTCTCCTCGTAATACTCTCGAAAGGCATTATCGTAAGAGAACCTTCGTTCGAAATTCGAGAATGTACCAAGTACGTGCGTGAGTAAACGTGGAAAAAAGAAAGGAGAGAAAAGAAGGTAAAAGCAAATAAAAGAAAAAATAAATTTACTCGAACGAGAAATGGATATAAACGTTAACGAGCAATCGTACTTTTGCGATATTATTATATGTATGTACCGTACAAAGGGACGGAATTTCACTCGAAAATGTCTCTATCGATTGGAGCCAATTTCCACGAAATCGACGTAAATGTTGTGCGTTCCGTGATTCTCCGAAGAGGAGAAGAAGAAGAAGAAGATTGGAGAAAGAGAGAGAGAGAGTGAGAGAGAGAGAGAGAAGGATAAGAAGGTAAAATCAGGAGGGACGAAAAATGAACGGTCGAAAAATCTTGATAAAAGGCTCGTTTCCGACGAGCGACGACGGGAATTTTACTTCGATCTGCCCCCCCCCCCTCTCCCCACCTCCTATAGACCGACTCTCCCTTCCCTTCGCAGCCACCTCCGGCCCTCCCGCAATATCCCGTACACCAAACTTTAAGGCTCACCCTCACTCCCGGTCAACCTCATCCCCAACCCGTCTCCCATCGACCACAAGCGAAGGTTCATTAATTTATTTGACTGGGCATCGATCGATCGGTCGATCGGCATGAACCACTCTCTTTCTCTTTCTCTTTCTCTTTCTCTTTCTCTTTCTCATACTCTTTCTCTGTCTCTCTGTCCTCTTCTCGAGGCAACGAACGATCGTTAGTTAAAAGCCCATTAGCCTCTCGAGGATACCGATTTTCTGAAGGACCCGTTCCGTAGTAAAGCTTGGACGTGTAGATGCCACCGTGGTGATATATTGGGATCGACCAAGGTGGCTTTTTAACGAGGCAAAGTCCTCGCAGTCCTCCTCCCGTCGTATCCGTCCGTCCGTCTTCCTTCTTCCTCGTTGTCCCTCGTCTTACTTGTACCGCGTCTAACTGGGAATGGGCTGGAGTGTGGAGGGAGGCGAGGAAGAAGAACGAGAAGGAGAGAGAGAGAGAGAGAGAGAGAGAGAGAGAGAGAGAGAGAAAGGATTTTTCGGATGTAGAGGCAAGAATCAACAGGTGTCGCTCCTACCTGCACGCAAGACGGTGGACTTACTGAAATCCGTTTGAGTGCCCGAGTGTCGTCGAGAGAAAGGTAGAGAACGACACGGAGGACACAAAAAGGGACGGACCGAGTTGAACGGGCCTCGGACTCTGGCTCCGGCCGAGGACGGAGAAAGAAAGAGAGAGAGAGAGATGTTAAAAAAAAAAAAATAAAGAAGAAACAAAAAGGCCAATTTGAGACTCCCACAGTTATTAGGGCCAATCTACGGTTTCCAGGTTTAAGGCCGTTCGAACAGCTTGTGGTTCAACATGTTGAAAGGGAGTCACCTGTCAATTATGTAAAATGGGCCTCTTTTAGTCTCCTTCTCTCTCAGAGTCTCGCGTCTCACCCCGATCGTTATCCGTTCAGGAAATCGAGCGTTCGAACTTACTCGGCTCCGTTTCCTTTTTTTTTTGGCTCGACGCCTCCGTCCGATACCCGAACGAAAAGTCAAAGGACGACGATCGACGAATCTCTTTTTCTAAGATGTTAACGCGCGACGACAAATCGTATACGATTGATTTCAATTTAATAACTTCACGAATCCTTGGCTCGTTTCGTCGTTAAAGATATAACGACGAAGAGCTCGTTTCGAGATTTAAGAATAACGGAGATCTCTCTCTCTCTCTCTTTCTCTTTCTCTTTGCACGTAGGCGGCGTCGTACTTGGAACGAGCCTAACGAAAAGGAAAAAATCAGTGCGTTTTAGAAGAAGAGAAAGGAAGGAACGTGTGACGAGGAGATAGAGACGGCGAACAACGACAGCGAGAAATCGATCGATCGATCGATCGATCGATCGAATCGAAGATATTTTGATCGGAACGTACGAATTTCTGCTCGTCGATGGAATAAAAAGCGTGGATTGGCGTAACGCGCGCGTAATCTCCAACACTACGGTTGGATTTTCACACGCGGAAGCGTCGTTATGTAGGTATAGTTAGAGACGGACGCAATCATATAACCAACTAAAAGGCAATCGGCCGTATATCCCTCCGGGCATAGGCGCCGACACGCGATTTGATTATCTCCCGATATACATACATACATACATACACACACACATATATATATATATATATATATATATATATATATATATATATTACTATACTCCTACTACCTGGCATGTACGAATTGTGTTATTAAGCGACGCGCTCGTTAAATCGATGTTACGCGCCGATGGAGCCTTCCAATCCGACGACGTCGTTTACGTCCCACTTACGTTTTAATAAATCGTCATTAGTCGAATAGACCGGTGCTTCTAATTAGTCTGAAAATTTCTTTCCGCAACCGGATTGAAAGCAGACAGAAAGAGACAGAGACAGAGAGACAGAGAGAGAGAGAGAGAGAGAGAGAAAGATACGATCGGATGTCGAAAATATTAATTCAGTAATATTAATGGATCCTCAGTTTCTCGATTATTCTCTTTCGATCGGCAACGGACAGAAAGAAAAAGAGAAAGAAATAGAAAAGACAGAGAGAGAGAGAGAGAGAAAAGGTAGAAATAAAATTAAAAACGTATATAAGTATCGTTTATAAAATCCAAATCCGCGATGCCCACCGTGGCTGACGCCTAAATCCATCGGAAGACAGAAAACCGCGCGATTCTTACGAATGCCTCGGAGATACGTGAGTGGCATTACGGTTCGGACCGATGGCGACTGGCATCAAGTACCAATCAAAGAATCCCATTAAATTGCAGGAATTTCTTGCCAACCGGCTCCTGTCCTCTCCGTTCCTCTCATTTTCTCCTCCCTTTTAGCCTCCCTTTCTCTCTCTCTCTCTCTCTCTCTCTCTCTCTTTCTTTTATCTCTCTCTTTCTCTGTCCGTCCGTCCGTCCGTCCGTCTGAACCGCGAACGCTCAAGCTAGCTGCCGTAGTTAATTTCCACGTATGATCTTTCGAAAGTGCCTCCCGCGTGCCGAGATATTGCACTTCTCCATCGACTTTTCTTTATCCCCGTGAGCTAGAGGTTATCGTTGTAAATACGTAAACAGGTAGATAGGTAAATATCTATGCAAGTAAGTGCATATATATATATATATACATGTATAAATATACGTAAAAAATTTGCAACGTTAGTCGAAACGATCGAAGGCAAGATAACGATAAACAAAAGATTAAAGCGGAGAGTCATATAACTTTGCATTAAAAGAAATTACGGTAATGATAAAATATTCATGTTGGCCGATCGATCGATTATCGTTATTTCTCCTCTCCCTCTCTCTTCCGTACATATACTCGGGATTATCGAATAAAAATATACCTATAATGCGAGATCGAGAAACTATTCAAGGCCGAAACTTTGCTACTTCCTTCCTTCCTTCCTTCCTCCCTTCCTTCCTTCCTTTCCATTCTTTCGATCTTTTCGATTGATCGATTATTAAAATTCATTTCGTCGTTGGAAAGGGAAAAGTGATCGGCCAATCGAGACGTTTCTAAGGAATTCTAATTTTGTGAGGGAGGGGATGTTGAGGACACGCGAACATTTTGAAATGACGTTTCGACCATAATCCTAGCGGTTCGGTGAAATAAAGAAAGGAAGAAAACCTGCAGAGAATAAGAGAGGTGGGGTGGGGTGCGAGAAGGGGAGGGGAGGGGAGGGGATGGGGAGAGGAGAACGTGTACAAGAAGGGGTTTATACGTCCTTTCCAGACGTAACGTACTCTTTGCGGCAGGCATGTCTCTCTCTCTCTCTCTCTCTCTCTCTCTCGGGGTCAAGGGTTAATAATAACGATAATAAATAAAAAAGAGGAAGGAGAAATAGGAGAAGGAAGAAGAGAAGAAAGATGTGGGGAATGAGGAGAAGGAGGAGAAAGAGGAGGAGGAGGAGGAGGAGGAGGAGGAGGAGGAGGAGAAAAGAAAGGAGAGGGAAACGTCACATTGTCCATGGACGTTTCATGGACGTTGGCTGCTGATGTTGTATGGACACGTTTGCATGGCTCGACGACGTTGTTGGTCGTCAGGACCAACCATCGTCGTTCTCCACTCCCATCTTTTCTTCTTTTTCTTCTTTATCAATCTCTCTCTCTCTCTCTCTCTCTCTCTCTCACACACACTCACTCTACGTCCGTCTTTCTCTCTTTCCCTTTCCTTCCTTAGGATTCTCCTCCCGGATTCTGCCATTGAATGAATCGCTCTGATCGAAGTCTTACGGTGGTACCCGGGCAAAACGTTGCCACGTGAGGTGCATCTGGATCGTCGTTCGATGAGCGATGAGAGGATTCCATTCGAACGAATGCAGGACAGAATCGTACGAGTAATTGCTACGCTACAACAAACCGGAATATCTTCCGGTTAATCATCACAATCGACAGTGAATCATAATTAATTTCTCACTAACATTATATGTACCTACCTACCTACCTACCTACCTACCTATCTATCTATCTATCCATCCATCTATCCATCCATCCATCCATCTACCTACTACTTACCAACCCGTCTAATTCGCACTCACGCACTTCCAAACAATATTTATTTCGATCTTTACGCAATCACCACATTAACGAAGACACCTAATAACGTATCTCTATCCGATGAAAAGTTGGTTGCTTTTTTTTTATTTTTATTTTTAATTAATTAATTTATTTATTTATTTATTTATTTTTTTCGTTCGAGCAAATGGATCATGTTCGCGGGACAAAGGATCGTTCTTTCCTTTCATCCCTCTCTCGATATTGTTACGTTCTTGAAGAGAGAAGAGAGAGAAAGAGGAAGAGATAAAGAAAGAACGTCGACGGCAGAAGGTGAAACGAAATGGCAGGGAGAGAAAAAGAAAGAGAGAGAGAGAGAGAGAGAGGGAGGGAGAGAGGGAGAGACAAGACAGAGACGAAGAGAAGAGAAGAGAAAAGAAGAGAGACCTTGTAGATCCCGGCGATGCCGGTTTTAACTGCTCGGAATGTTTCTTCAGACCGACACAGAATTCTATCTAGGTGGACGTAGAGAGCACGAGACTAATGATCGATGATAGAGACCTATGTCGAAGCGTTATCTGTGATCAATGTCAAGATTCTAATCGGACTTTTGCCTGCTTCTCCGGACGCGATTTTCAATAAACGACTAGCGAAGAGATAGAGACCGAGAGAAAGAGATAGAAAAAGAGAGATAGATAGAGATAGAGAGAGAGAGAGAAAGAGAGAGACTCAACCATGGCGATAGGTAGGTTTCTATAATGCAAATGGCAAAAGAGCTCTTGCGTAATTGCTTAGAAGAGAATTACAGAGTGTGTGTAAGTAAGTACGTGTAGGATGGTGATACATTGTCCCGTGTCACAAAAGATCGTCCGTATATCCTTCCCTTTTCTTCGCCAGTCCTCAACTCTCTTTCTCTTTTCTCTGTCTCTATCTATTATATAAATATATATATATATATATATATATATATATATATATATTTCTTTTCTTTATAATTAATTAAAAAAAAGAAACGAAATCAAAAACGTTCTTCCTCCTAACGATTTCCTCGAGTCCCCCTTTCTATCGAGGATTTAAACTCATTTGTTTTACGGTAAAAATCTTACAAATTGATATTATACATGTGCTATTCGAATTTAGAATTAGTCTCATTTGTTATTGTCCCTATATGTACACACACACACACACACACACATATATATATATATATAGGTTTGAAATCACCGCCGAAATAACGAAATAATCGTAGATTCGACGAATTCCAAAGATGCGTGGGGAGGGAGAGAGAAAGAGAGAGAGAGAGAGAGAGAAAGAAAGAAAGAGAGAGAGATTAGAAATCGTGAGTCGGCGATCGCTGACAAATTATCTAACATGATTTACCGATCCGTCGTCATTGTCGTTCTCCAGCTCTCATAGCCGGCGATAAGTATCCATCCGGGTTAAGTTATCGTATCTTAAAATTAGCTTGTCAGACGGTAATTTCGTATTCGAGAAGCCCGCGGAGAAGTCCTTAGGATTCCCCAACGAAACTACTTTCACGCACGCATATACACACGCTCACGAATATATCATACACCATATAGATATATCATATTCTATTTGTATACTTAGAGATTTTTTCTTTCTCATTTTTTTTTTTTTTTTTTTTTTATTCTTTTCTTTACACCGTTTAACATAGTTAACCCATAGATGTATGCGTACGAGTGACGACGAGTAGTATTATTTAGGTCGTGTCCCTTAACCACCATCAGTTGGAAACCCGACCATAGAAACCTTCTCTCTCTCTCTCTCTCTCTCTCTCTCTCTCTCTCTCTCTCTCTTCCCGTTAGGACGAGATATATCCAACGAGGTCTTTCTTTCGTCTATTCGTTCGTTCGTACGTCTATTCGTACGTACAATCGTTCATTCGTTTCTAGTTGTTGTTGTTCCAGCCGAAACGAAAACACCATAACAATTTCTACGGCGTTTCATCGGCGAAAGTCTTGACGCGCGGCCTTTCACGCGATCGCCCGTTCCTCCACCTGTCACACACCTTGACACTCGTAGGAGGCCCGATACGATATGAGAAGAGAGGGAGGGGAGGTGGTATACCCCTTTAAAGCGTTCGAATAACCGGATTAAGGCTAAGGATTAGGAACGGAGAAACGATCTTAGTCTTTCGATTCGCCATGCTTCGATGAATTTTGGATAAACTAAGGGAACGTCTATCCGTTGACGACGCGAACGTGTAAATGTTAAGACGAGGGGAAAAGATAAAATAAAATAAGATTAAATAAAAGAAGAAAAGAGAAGAAATGAAATTACGATTAATCGTTGAAATATGTTTCAATGTCCTCCTTCGTTGGTTATTTATGTTTCTTCGATCTATCGAGAAATTGTTCTTTTTCTTTTTCTCGCGTATGCGTTCGTTATACGCGCTGAACAAAAATTATGTATACGTGTATATATATATATATATATTTTTTTCTCTTTTTCTTTCTTTAAAGTGCCATTAAATTTCTTGTTGAATATCCTTCGTTGGATGGAAAAGAAGAAAGAAAGAAAAGGAGAAAAAAGCTAATATCGCGAATATAGAAATTATTTATAAAACATTATTGCGTTCTTTACGATTATTGCCAAGACCTCCTTCGTAATTCGGTCGTCGTAGAGAGTAAAAAGTAAAAATAATAAAAGAAAAAAAGAAAAAAAGAGAGAGAGAGAGAGAGAAGCTTATTTGAAAGAAACGACATTAATTTATAAAACCTTCCGCACGATGGATCGCGTTCGTAATAAATGACCGTCCATGCGTTAAAGGTAGCGTTCTTAGTACAGATCGGAAAATCTAATGCCGACGATCTAAGTTTCTCTCCGCGTTAATGGATAATATCAGAGAGTCAGACGCGTTATATGAATCACTACCGATTACACGGTGAATATAAGATTCCAAGGATCGTACTCGTAAATACGTAATTGATATATCTTCCAATCTTATGGATAGGCTCGGCTGCTAGATGATAGAGAATAGAAAGTTAATAAACTAACGCGAGTCCTTCGTTTTTTAATTTATTTTTACTTCTTTTTTCTTTTTCTCTTTTTCTTTCTTCTTCTCTTTATTTCCTTCTCGAGCTTAGTTAGGATATTCGCAATGTCTGGCGAGTACGTTTATTGTATAATAAATATCCGTACGTTCTTATTAATTGCATGAGGTGACTCGCGAGGAAAGAAAGAAAGCTTGTTAAATTTGTCCGTCAAAGAAAAAAATAAAAAAAAAGAAAGAAAGAAAGAAGAGAAAGGAAGGGAAAGGAAGGGAAAGGAAGAAGAAAAATAAAATATACGTCTGTAGCTTTTTAAAAGATAATTTGAAATAAAAGGGCAACGTTAAATAACAGTACCACGTCATCGATAGAAATTGATACAATTATAGAGAGAGAGAGAGAGAGAGAGAGAGAGAGAGAGAGAGAGATCGAAGCAAAGCAGCCAATTTTCTCTTCGATATTCCCTCCTCCTCCTCCTCCTCCTCCTCCTCCTCCTCCACCTTCTGCTTCTTCACCGCCGTTCCACCAATAAATTTTCTTCGTTCGTTTTTCTTTTCTTTTCTTTTCTCTCTCTCTCTCTCTCTCTCTCTCTCTCAATCCCAAGTTAAAAGGGGTTTGGGCAGGTATTAGAGCAGTAGTATCAATTATAACTCCCGACAAATGATTATTTAATAACGGCACCGGTTCTCTCTCTCTCTCTCTCTCTCTCTCTCTCTCTCTAATGACAATGCCCGCGTCCGCTATCCGCGCGTAAGTAGAGGACTAATACGACAAATTAATATACGTTTAATCATCTCCTTCCTCAATTCTCTTTCTCTTCTTTTACCAAGAAATATCGAAGCGTTGAAGAAAATCAGAGAACAAGAGAGAAAGAGACAAAAAAAAAATATATATATATATATATATAAAGATAAGGATAAAGATAAAAATAAAGACAGACAGACAGAGACAGAGACAGAGACAGAGAGAGAGAGAGAGAGAGAGAGAGAGGGAGGGAGGGGGAGGGGATAAAAGAAAGAATAAGAGAAAGAGAGAAAAGAGTAGGATAGGTACGACCATACGAATGGCGCGTAGTTAAAAGCAGTTTCGTAAGGTGCCGCCGCGCGGCTCGCTCCAACCGGCTACTACTTTTTGTGTCAATTAATATTTCGTCACGGATCAGAGGCGGCTAAAAGGAGCGTCTAGAGAAACCCTCGAGGGTCTTACGGTCCATTCAAGCGAGCTGCTGTTGCTGTTGCTGCTGGTGCTGATGTTGCTGTTGCTGCTGCTGCTCTGTTGCTCTGCTGTTGCCTCCTCCTCTCTCTCTCTCTTCCTCCCTTTCCACCTTCTTATCTTCCTCTTTTCTCTTCTTCTTCTTCTTCTTCTTCTTCTTCTTCTTCTTCGGATAAGCCGACTCGTAAAAGAGAAGCGAAAAGATCGGAGTCCGGTGCGTGCGAAGAGTGCGTTCGCGCTCTTCTTTCCTACTATTCGTATTTCCTTCCCTTCGCCCCTCATCCTTCCCTTCGCCCTTCGTCCTTCCCTTCCCTTTCCCTTACCCTCTCACATCTTCTCGTTTCTTCTCCCCGTGAGATTTTCTTTCGCGGTGGTGCGATAAAAAAAATAAACAACGAAAAGGAAAAAGAGAAATAAGAAAAGGCAACAACCACGAGTAAGGAGGAAAGAGAGAGAGAGAGAGAGAGAGAGAGAGGGTGGGGGAAGGGGAGAGGGAGAGAAAAAAGAAGAAAAAAGAAAAGAAAGACGGGTATTATATATCGCGAGATGACTTTCTCGGCTCGAGTTCTTTTAAGCGTCGAATCCCCGTAGGCATTTAAAGGGATCAAGAACAAAAAAAATCGACGATCCTTATCGGCCGAGTGTCAGCTTAGGACGAGAAAAAAAAAAAAAAAAAAGAAGAAGAATACGTTTTGAAACAAAAGAAAAAAAAAAATCCATTCGATGGAAAGATTTGCTTTAACGTCGTCACACCAGTATTTTTCTGCGATTTTGATGGACAATAAAGTTCAATTATACGATTATGCTTGGTATTATATACGTACGCGTGTATCAGCGTATTCGTGATTTCGAAAGAGAGCGAGTAGCGTTCGTGGACGCTGTTATAGGGCCACTGAGAAATAGTCACAAGGCTATCTCGTTCGATCGATCGATCGATCGATCGATCGATCGATCGACGAAGTGGAAAGTCTTCGAGCGAGAGAAAACTCGAGAGGACGCGACTATATATTGTTTCGAGTCGTCGAAATGTGGCTTCGGTTCGTTGAAAGAAGTAAAAAAGAAAAAGAAAATAAATTTTGAGAAAAGGAAAAAAAAAAAAAACAGAACGACCGTCCACGTTCGTTCGCACGAACTCCGAAATTAACGATCTCCGCTCGACATCGCTACCATTTATTTTCTTCTCTTTTTTATTTATCCCAAACGCGTATATTTAAATCGTAAGAATGGAGAAGAACGATCGTAATAAACAGGCAAATTCTAGGCGCGATCCGGTTGTTGTTGTTGTTGTTGTTGTTGTTACGCCGACCATGAGATAAGATTATGCAACTTTCGGAATCGGTATATATCCGTTGCATGCCATGCACCAGCAACAGCAGCAGCAGCAGTAGTAGTAGCAGAAGCAGCAGCAGCAGCAACGGAGCAGAGGGCCGCGGGTGCATCGACTTGAAAAAATGCGTTAGCGTCGATCGAGATTCCCTTCCCTATATGGTAGAGTCTTTACGTTCGATGGACATCAAGGCCAGGAAATAGCCTTCCGAGAGATTCAAGGATATATACCCTCCTCTTATTCTATCCTCTCTATCCTCTTTACGCCGTGCTTTAAACTTACTACTCGAATGCATTCGAAGTCTCTACTTACAATATCGGCCTACGAACAGTCGTCTCTCTCTCTTTCATTCTCTCTCTCTCTCTCTCTCTACGCCGTTTTACTCCCTTCTAACCCTTTCGCCGTCCAATCCTCTTTTATTACGCCACACAATGAGACCGATACAATGGTGTTTCTTAGGGTTTCAATGTGCCATTGTTAGTACCAATAAAATTGAGTAGGTGATCAGTGTCTAAGGATACCACGATGCGACTGACTATCTCATCTTCTTTGATCAATCGAGACAACTCGTTAAGAATTCATTATTCATTACGCGGCCCTTCTCTCTCTCTCTCTCTCTCTCTCTCTCTCTCTCTCTCTCTCTCTCTCTCTCTTTCCGTCTCACTGTCCCTGTCCCTTTCTATAAGTCTTCCTTAATTCATTAGATATTTAAAACGACAATCTTCCTTTCGACTTTGATTAAACTCGACAAACGTTACCCTGCTTTATCATCGAGCACTTCGCCTATATATCTATCATCCCCGATCTACGATATAAGCCAAGAGACCAAAATCCAAATCCGATATCACGCCGTGACATTTCGTAATTTCACGAGCGCGCTGTTCGAGGCTCGTTATGAAATAAAATAAAATAAAAGAAAAGAAAAGAAAAGAAAAAAGGAAGAAAGAAGTTATTTCTAGAGACAATCGTTGGAAGAACAATTTTCATTGTCGATCGATCGTAATTATCGTGGCAGAAGGAATGTCGAGGTACGAAGGTCATTCAAAAAATCGTTGCATAACGCTTTCGCGTCTATGTGAAAAGTAAAGTGGACAACTGGAACGGCAGCGATCAACCGAACGAACGAACGAACGAACGAACGTACGAACAGCACTGTCCATTGAAACTTTCTATTCTACGCGTGTAAATAACTTGAGCGTGAATATATATATATATATATATATATATATATATATACCAATACGATTGTTAATCTAGAAATCTAATAACAAGAGGAACGATGAACGCATAAACGAACGAATAAACGCATCCCATTATTATTTTCGATGGGAGCTAACGTCGACAAAATTTCATCTCGATCAATAAAATTTCTTCAAAATTTCTTAATCTACGGGTCCGATCTTCGACGATGATCGAAGATCCTTATCGTGAGTTTAACGTTTGTCCGTCTTTATCACGTTCGAGGATCTCGGATGAATTTCATAAAAAAAAAAAAAAAGAAAAGAAACAAGAACAAAAAAGAAATAGAAAAGTCGTTTACGTCGTAGGAAAATAAAGAAATTTAAGATAGGAAGCCGAGAGTTGCGCAAAAAGGAGATCGTTTCGTAGCGAGTAAGCGTGGTAGCGTTTTGGCCTGCGGCGAAGCTCTCGGAGCTAATGTAAACGGGGTCGACGGTTGCACCAGCACCAGCACCAGCACCAGTATCAGTACCAGTACCAGCACCAGCACCGGCACCAGCACCGGCAGCAGCAGCAGCAGCAGCAAGAACGGCACCGAGAGGTTGGTACCAGAAACAGCGGTATAGTGGCAGTAGTATGCCCGCAGCGACTAGAAGTAACGACAGGGACGACTTCTCGTAAGAAGAGAAGCCTAAGAGAGGAACGAACGAACGAACGAACGAACGAACGATACGATATACTGGTGCCGGCCGATGGTTAAAGCCTAGGAAAAGAGTCCAGAGAGCGCGAGCTCTTGGAGAGCGGGTTTTATGAATGCAGTCCCCGGCGCATTTATGCCGGTAGCTGCAGGCGCTTATAAATAAAGGGCCGATTGAGCGAGCGAGCGAGATAGTAAGTGAGAGAGAGAAAGAGAGAGAGAAAGAAAGAGAACGGGGAGAGTCGGATCGAAATGGATGAGAAAAAGAAAAGAGAAGTAGAAAGAAAGAAAGAAAGAGAGGAAAATTGTGAGAGTAGTACAGCTTGCTGCGTGTTTGTACGCGCTAGAAAGAGAGAGAGAGAGAGAGAGAGAGAGAGAGAGAGAGAGAGAGAGAGAGATGGGAATGGCGAGTAGTCGAGCGCAGATTCAATTATTCCGCGATTACAACGCGACCGGCGACTGCCTGGTCGACCTCCTCCTCCTCCTCCTCCTCCTCTTCTTCCTCCTTCTCCTCCTCCTTCTCTCCTCCATTCTTTCCCCTCCCTACTCTACCCTTCGATCCGAGCCACCAGGAGTCTTCTCGATTGTTGTCGTCGTTATTGTTGTTGTTGTTGTTGTTGTTGTTATCGTCGTCGTCGTCGTCGTCGTCTTCGTCGTTCGAGGGAACAATCGATAGAGAGAAACGTAGTATAAATCCAAAGAAAAATCGATTTGGAAACATGAACGATTGTTTAATGTGAAGGATAAGATTGTTATGGAGGTTAATAAACGACACGTCGGTACGCGGCAATCTTTCGATCTTTGCGGGACGATAGGAAAACGAGTTGACTCTTCAACTCGTCTTTCACGTAAATCGATGAAAAGAAGAAGAAGAAGAAGAAAAAAAGGGAAAAGAATTCTATATCCATTGGATTTATAAAAGTGGATTTTTATAAACGTATGTATGTATGTATGTATGTATGTATGTATGTATGTACGTACGTACGTACGAAGGTAGGAAGCAAGAAATTCCAACATCACGACGAGAAATATCGGAGTTATCGATCAACGAGTTTACATTCGATCTTTTTCCTTCTTTCTTTCTTTATTTCTTTCTTTCCTGCTTTCTTTTTCTCTTTTTTCTTTTCCTTTCTTTCTTTCTTTCTTTCTTTCTTTCTTTCTTTCTTTATTCCTTTTCCTTACACATATGTATATATACATACATACATAGGTAGACGCATATACGCGTACACGTTCATCCCGTTCGTCTCGAACCGGAACAGAGATTACGAACTCTCTGTCTCCGAACGCCGTGGACCACCCTGTGCTAACGACTAACTCTCTCGAGCCTTCGCTGTAAGCCGATCGCGACATGCCAGCCAACTCGAAACTCTTCGTCGTTCTATCGTTCTTGCTTTTTATAATTCTTCCTTTTTTCGTTTGTCGTCGTCGTTGTCGTTGTCGTTGTTTCGTTTCGTTCGTTCCCTTTCCTTTCCTTTCCTTTTCTTTCTTCGTAATTTTCCTTTTGTCTTTTTCATTTTCTTTTCCATTTCCTTCTTCCTCTTTTGTTCTCCTCCGTTTTAAGATACGTATGAGCCAACCAAAAATCGAGGATTCAACGTTACGGTCGACGTTGAAATTCTCCATTATTCCCATAGAAAATCGGGAGAATAAGGGGCGGACGATGCGTACGAATATTCGTAAAATAGGAATTTTACAATGTAGATTTATAGATTCTCCAACTGGACCATTCTTCGTTACGACCGTTCTCGTGGGAATCATCGGATCGATATCTTTCGTCACCATCGAGTTCTCTCGTTTTAAGAGGGAAAAGTCGACGCGTCGTTTCGATATCTCGAAAGAAATATATTCGGGAGGTAAGGAGGAGAAAACCCTCCTTTCCCCGATTTTCTTTCGTTAGCGATGACGGTATCTAACGAAGAGGGGGGACAAAAAGGGGAGATGAGGGGATGGAACGAGGTATAATTGCGTGAAAAAAAAAAAAAATCGAACGCATCTGCCTACTCGTTCTCGATCCTTTCGTCAAGTCGAAGGATCACGAGGAGAAGAAGGACGACGAATACGATACCTCTGTGCCCGCGATGCACTTTCTACTTCTTCCTCTTCCTCTTCCTCTTCCTCTTCTTCTTCGTCTTTGTCTTCTTTCACCGGCCAGTCGAACGATGCGTCACGGTCCTTAAAAGTTTCGAACGAGTTCGGCTCTCTCTCTCTCTCTCTCAATCTCAATCTCAATCTCCCTTTCTCTCTCTCTCTCTCTCTCTCTCTCTCTCTCCCTCTCTCTTTTTCTACGGTTACCGAAGGCGTTCCCCTTGAATTTGCGTGAAACGACTCCGTGATATCACGGTCTTTCCGCAAACGAAAACGAGAGAGAGAGAGAGAGAGAGAGAGAGAGAGAGAGAGAGAGAGAGAAACGTGGTAACGACGTGCTACGGGGATTGCGGGGGGGAGGGTGTAGGACACGAAGGAGTAAGAAGGCCTTCTTCTGACGATTCGAGATTGTCCCGATGAAAGAAGACGAACGGTGGTGCTACGAAGTAGGACGGTAAAGAGAACGAGAGAGGATCGCTTTGAAGCGAAGTCGTGAAATAAGAAGTAGGGAAAAAAAAGATGAAGAAGAAGAAGAAGAAGAAGAAGAAGGGGAAAAAAATGAAAAAGGAACAATATGGAAGGAGGTTGCGTTGCAGGTAAGAGAAGGAAGACAAAGTGGAAACAAGTAAACGAAAGTGGAAGTGGACTTTGGAACAAATGCTGTTGCTTCCCTTGAGTAGACGAAGGAATAATGTCGTCGAATTTAAATTCCCCGGGGAGGGTTTACTCTCTCTCTCTCTCTCTCTACCTCTCTACCTCTCTCTCTCTATCGTCATTCTTTTCACTTACCTCGATCGTGGTAAACGTATATAGTAATTTGTAAGGTAGCTGACGTTTAAGCAAGCAAGCAAGCAAGCAAGCAAGCAAGCAAGCAAGCAATAAACGCACCTGCAAATTGCGACCGATTTCTGCTCGATTAACGTTCTCTAATGGAGTAATCTTCAATTTTCACATGTATCCAGTCAGAGACGAGTCCCAGCCATACACTCACACTCACGCACAAACCAATCTCTTCTATTTATCATCCAAAGGATTACAAATTTCTATGGTTATTTGAATGCGCTTAGTAGATGCGTTTGCTTGGATTAGATCGATCGATACAATTCGTAAGATCGAGACGAAATTACCAACCCAAATATTATTTCTCAATGCGTATCATCTTCAAATGGATACGTATTACCGAGAATTTCATATAAGCGTTCAGGAGGAAAGGCCAGGTAGAGTGCAACAGGGCAGAGCAGGGCAGAACCCACGAAGGTAGAGGAGGAAGGGACGGGGGGTCCACGGGTGGGTAGGTAGGTAGGTAGGTAGGTAGGTAGGTAGGTAGGTAGGTAGGAAGGCAGGCAGGCAGGCAGGCAGGCAGGCAGCCTTGAGCCAGAGAGACTGGTTTCTGTTTTTGCTTCCATAGTTCCATCCTTCGAGACTCTTCGGTAGTCCATCCTTCTTCGACTTTTTCTTTCCCCTCCCCTTCCCTTCGCTCTCTGCTCCACTCCTCTCTCTCTATCTCTCTCTCTCTCTCTCTCCGCCCATCTCTTCTCTCTTTCTCTCTCTCTCTCTGTCTTACTCTTTCTATCTCTCTATCTATCCTACTCCTGTTCCTTCTCATTCTCATCCTACTTCCTCTCGTTCCTCTCCTTCCTTCCTTCCTTCCTTCCTTCCTTCCTTCCTTCTTCGTCCTTTCTTCTTCAATCCTTTCTTATACACCGTGGCTCACGTTTTTCTTTACCCACCTTATTTCCAATCTACTCATCCTACTCTTTCCGCGCTTGCGCTTTTATATCGATCGGTGTAAATTCGTTGAACGCATCTAATTGCCATTTCTCATTCTTTTTTATTTTCTTTCTCTCTGTTTCTTTTTTTTTTTTTTTTTTTTTTTTTTTAATAAGCAGATAGACAAACCGCGAATATTATTTATTATTTTACTCTCGACGATGCGACGCGATTGTTTCAAGCGTTCATATTACAAACTTTTAACAATAATAATGTGGCGTATCAAAGTAAAATTCAGATATATATTCAATGGAACGCTTACGAACGATTTAAAACAGATATATAATTTCGATGACGACGACGACGAGGACGATGAAAGGAAAAGAATAAAAGAAAGAAAGAAAGAAAAGAAAGAAAATATACGATGCTTTACCTGTCGTAAAAAAAATTTTTTTTTTTTTTTTTCTTTTCTTTTATACGATCGAGAAAAGTTCGATCGCTTTCTCGATTTGGATGAATTATCGAACGGGACGACGACAGAGAACGTCGGACGGATGTCCGCGCAGCTTGAATAAGACAGAGAAAAAGAGAGAGAGAGAGAGCACGTGATATTCTCTCATGGCTTTTAATTAACGCGCGCGCGATGGAGGCAAACTTTTACGAGCCGAGTGAAACGACGAACGAATCTAAAAATTCCATATACGTTCTCTGACTTGCCACGGTCGGACCCCGTGTCGGTGGCCGTTCTCTCTTCATAGATCTGAGAGAGCCCACCGCCTCCTCCTCCTCCTCCTCCCCATCTCCTCCCCACATATATATATATATATATATACACGCATACAACAGGGCCCCATAAAAATTTTCTTCCCTCGTGATATTACCAAACGTGATTTCTTCTTTCCTTTTTTTTTTCCTTCTCTTTATTTCTTTTTTTCTTTTTTTTTTTTTTTTTTTTTTTTTTTTAACAGAAACGAACTCTCAGAAACAAAACTCGCATCGACCTATATAGGCCATCCTTGGTTGGATTTAAACGGATATAAAGTTAAACATCGTAAACGTCGATGACTAATAATTCAACGATCTAATTCATTTATCAATAAATAAGAATCTATCGAGTGAAAGAGAGACAGAGAGAGAGAGAGAGAGAGAGAGAGAGACGCCTCTCTCGCTACGTTTCTATGAATTCGGAATTTTTTATCATCTCGTCTTGGAGAGAGAGAGAGAGAGAGAGAGAGAGAAAAAGAAGAAAAAAAAAGAAGAAAAGAGAGAAGAGGAAGAAGAAAAATAGAAAACTAATACAACGTCGATGAACGATGGGCGTTTCCGCGACAATAAAATTTCTTCGCTCGCACCTCCACCCTGTTGCTCGATGAAAGCGATGAGAAGACGTGAGGTCCTGTGGCGCGATAAAACGGTCTCTCTCTCTCTCTCTCTCTCTCTCTCTTTATCTCTCTTTCTCAGTTTCCCTTCTTTGTCTCTTCCCATCTTCTTCACCCTTCTCGTTTCGTTCACTCTCTTTATCTCTCTCTCTCTCTCTCTCTCTCTCGTTCTCCACTGGTGGTATACATGGCGGACAGGTTGGATCTTGACTGCAGGCGGATCGGCTCGTAGCATTCCAGAGTCGGCTTCTTCACGGTGCCGCCACCCCGTGTGCCAGTGCGTACAATCTGAGAAAAAGAGAGAGAGAGAAGGAGAGAGAGAAAGAGAGAGAGAGAGAGAGAGAGAAGGAGAGAAGGAGAGAAGTTAACCTCACCCAGAGTGGAATCTGTTTTTCGTCTCTACGTGTACCCCGACAGAAAGGATCAATGGGTTCCGGCATTAACATTAAGTAACAGTACCTCCTGCATACTAACTGCCGTATTATCGCCCCACTACGATTCCCATTCACCTGCGGCTCGTCACCCGTAATCAAATACACCATAAAGAACGAGAAAGGGCCATCTTTCCCTTACCCCCTGGCCCCTCCCATTCTTTTCCTTTTCCTTTTCATCCTCCTTTTCCTTTTCCTTTTTCTCCATCTTTTTCGTTCGAGCATCGAGTAAATACCCTTTTTCCCTTCCCTCCCCACCCC
>OU964974.1:6485484-6497984 GCA_918808275.2 Dolichovespula sylvestris | reverse complement strand
AAAAGAAAAGAGTAAGATCGACAAACAACGTTAACAATGTTTAAAATATATCTACACATTGAATAATTATTATAAAATTTTATATATACGTACATATATATATTTTTTTTTTAATTGTCGAACCGTCATTGTAATTAAAATAATTATGACAAAAGGATCGTACGAAATTATATACCGATGGGCAAGTAATTGTTGAGAACGAACGCGATCTACGTTTATACCTTTCTCACCTTTGATTTCATTCCTTCAATAATTGTCTCAGCAAGCGAGCAAGCTAAGGAAAAGAGAGAGAGAGAGAGAGAGAGAGAGAGAGAGAGAGAAAGGTAGAAAGGTCATCGAGTGACGAACGACCGAAGCTGTTCGAGTCGAAGGGGAGTGAAAAGATCTCAAGAGACGGCCGGTCACGCTCCCTAATTGAGGGACACCGCAATAATTTCAGGGTGGCCCGTCCGGGATTCTCGAGCCTCTAGGTAGAAAAAGAAGAGGGAGTATAACCGAGGAGAAAAAGAAAAAAGGAAAAGGAAAAAGAGAGAGAGAGAGGAAGAGATGGGACGAATCCAGTCGAGTCGAGTCGAGTCGAGTCGAGTAGGAAGATCGACGGCCACGACCACCGTAACATCGAAATTCTGTGGAATTCGGGGACACGGTGAGAGAGAGAGAGAGAGAGAGAGAGAGAAGGAGAAGCCACCCTTTAGGACCCTCTTAGTCACGCTACTCAACGAACCGACAATTATGAGAAAAGTCACCGGAACCGTTAGTACAATGTCCGATCCGTTAAACGTTCTCAAAATTCGTGAGAAGAGAAGAGAAGAGAGAAAGAGAGAGAGAGAGAGAGAGACAGTCTTAAAAAGAAAAAAAAAAAAAAAGAAGAAAAGACGAAAAAGAAAAAAGAAAATTCCCTGACTTTTTTTTTATCGCGCATAGTAATCGCACATTCGAGAGATCTCAAGCTTTTACGAGAAACATTATCGGCGAATAAGGCCGGTATCTTTAGCCGGCATTAAAATCGCGCCGTAAAACTGGCGCTAACACGATCGAATTCCCAATTACCCAATGAATTAAATGAGAAAATGAGAAATAGAATACGGGGCCTTCTCTCTCTCTCTCTCTCTCTCTCTCTCTCTCATTCTTCGGTGCATTCTCGCTTCTTCCTCGTTTCTTCCTTCTCCTTTCTAATTCGCGTACTCCGTCTCTTAGCCATCGTCGATTCTTGAAATACTTTGACGCTCGTTGTTGGCCGCGAATCATCGGCCGCCATTGAACGGAGTTATTACGCGTAGTTATTGGGCCTTAATAGGTTCAACAACGGGGCCCCTCCACACTCCTGGATATGTCGATTATCGGGTTATCCCTACTACCATACCTATTCGTACCGAGAGCTACCATACGTACCGAGTACACGCGACGATAAATACATGTTATGTTAGATTCTCTTATAGCTCCGTGTAAGAGCGTCCATATCTCTACAACATACACACAGAAAGAGAAAGAGAAAGAGAAAGAGAGAGAGAGAGAGAGAGATACAATTTATCTTTTTCAGCGAACCCCGCGGAGTCACATCTCTATATCTACGTACGTACTTGGGCGCGGGGGGGGGGGGAGGGTATGCATTGCCTGCCGGGTTCGCAAACTAACGCACGCGTATTCGCGGTAAGGGACTCGATACATGGAAATACGCATACGTACATATATGTATATATATATATATATATATGGAGAGAGAGAGAGAGAGAGAGAGAGAGAGAGGTTTCTTGCTGAGTACGCGCGAGCGCAAAAGTAACCACACTGCGTTTATTTGCAGTCGTTTCGAGAGGAAACGTGTTTTGTACCTCTCTCTCTCTCTCTCTCTCCCTCTCATTCTCTCTCCTTTCTTTCTGTTCTCGTTTCTCTCAGAGTCGATGGTCGTCGACACAGGTGTCACCTATATACGATGAGAGAAGATATTCAGTAACACGTTATCGGGATAGTACGAGGTCGTCTTTGAATTTTTCTTCGATCGAGTCGCCGTTGTCGACACGAGCCAGACGCGATAAATAAATGAACGAGAAAGTAACTTCTTTTACGTATGCGTGTATATCCACGCGATATATACAAAGGGACCCGTAGTACCAGGAAGAAAAATGAACTCTTCGCCCATCGTCCTCCTGAGAACGTGCGCACGATCGTTCCTTCGTTCCTTCGTTCGCAAAGATAAATATGAACCGTTGTTGGGCAGCATCGCGAGACCGTATCACGAGCATTGTTTGCCAACCTGAAGAACTACTACTACTACTACTACTACTACTACTACTAATACTACTACTACAATCACTACTACCCAGTTTCGATACGATCATGGATGGAGTCATCGGATATCAAAACGAGCAAACGATGTTCCTTTCCAGGTGTTGTTTCTTTTCATTCAAAGATTTCACTTTCAACATTCCCTGAGATAGAAGACACACACACAGAGAGAGAGAGAGAGAGAGAGAGAGAGAAGAAAGAGAAGAGCAGACAATATTTGTATACAATTTGTACCTAACTACAGACATATATCTATCATCCGAAGATTTCGTAGGGAACTTTTTAATGAATAAAATAATTGAAGTAAAATAAAAAAAAAAAAAAAAAAAAAGAAAAAAAGATAAAAAGAGACAACAGAGAATATCAAAATTTTCTGCTCGAATAAAATTATTCCATTTAGGATGGATAGGACGTTTAAGAGAAACTTGGAACGAGTTAGAGCTAGCTTAAGTCTAGCTACTAGGGTAAAGATAAATCCAATCCGTTGGTGTTTTGAAACGGTGTGCTCGCGCACGATGCTCGTGCTATCTCCCGTGGCTTCCGTTCTCCTCTCTTGGAGAGCTGGATGTTCGTTCCGAGAGTCTCTCTCTCTCTCTCTCTCTCTCGCTCTTCTTTCTTTCTTTCTCGATACGATCGCGGATGGAGTCACTAGATATTACGAGGGCAGCACAGCATCCACTCTCTCTCTCTCTCTTCGTCGTTTCCTACACCGGAGCTCTCCTCTTCCTTTTTCCTTGAGATAGAAAGAGAAGGAGACAGAGAGAGAGAGAGAGAGATAGCATGGTTCGTGGTACACAACAACACGTTGAAGCACACAGGTTTGCCTTCGATCGGGTTACACCGATCGCTCCCTCGTGCCAGATGCGCGCCATTGCCTTTTGCCAAGCGCCTTGCTGCACTCGTGTTTTGCGCCCGCGGGAGTGTTGCATCGGCGTTGCATCTGGACGATGAAAGAGCGAGCGCGAGAGAGAGAGAGAGAGAGAGAGAGAGAGAGAATAGTAGGGGAGAAGAAAAAGAGGAGAGGAGCGTGTCAATGGGAAGCTCGTGGCACACGCACCTGTACGTTTTTCAGGAGGGAAGGAAGGACCCAGGAGCCGAGTTAAAAGGAGGGCGTGGAACGAGCCGGCTGTACGGGGGTGCGAAAACGTCCGTCCCATTGATTCCCCTTTTTTTTCCTCTCTTTTTAAACGGCTAGAGGGAAGGGAAAGGGGACACGCAAACGACCCACGCATCTGTCGCAATCACCGTGTCATTGTCAGCATAAACCGGGAGCGCCATTTAAACCCACACCGTGCTCGGCTTTTAATTCTCTTCGTTTCTTTTTTCTTTTCTTCTTCTTCTTCTTCTTCTTCTTCTTCTTTTTCTTTTTCTTTTTCTTCCTTACCCCCATCCCCCGCTCCCCGCCCGTCCGTCCGTAACCGTTGAAAACACTCATTCCTCGTTTATACCCAATGGGATCGAACTCGCGTAAAATCCCGGGACGATTTGAAACCCCTTTTATTCGATATAAACCTCTGTTTATAAGGGTCACCGAAGAAATTTCTATTTCTTTATTATTCGTTGATTCGTTCGTTGGTTCGCACGTTCGAATAGTATTATACGTGTTACGAGATATTACGTGAGATATGATAATATTTGTCGGTACATACACCATAATAGAAAATAATTCGTTTGTTTGGCGTTTACGCCAATGAGTTCGGGCGCGTGGGCCAACGCGTGCGAATATCGCACCCCTTTCCAAACGAATTTCGATATCGCTCAAGCTAATGCGCGATTTCGCGCGCGTGTTTTTAATACGGACGAGGTTGCACGAGGGGTGAGGGGGGGGGGGATCATCTAAACGGGCCAACGAAAGCAGTTTCGTAATACGAGAACGCGAGCACTTACGTTGTTCTTCCTCTACGTTCTTCTTTCTTTTCTTTTTCTTCTTCTTCTTCTTCTTCTTCTTCCTCTTCCTCTTCCTTCCGTTGGACTTTGCTCTTAGCACGAGACTTCTTTCTACTCGCCCGGCGCTAAACGTAAGACGAGAACCACCGACACGCGCTACGAATAAACCTACGAGAAGTAGATGCCGATCTCTCTCTCTCTCTCTCTTTCTCTCTTTGTGTGTGTATATGGGACAGACACGGTTCTCGAAAACAGAAGGCCGTTCCCTTTTTTTTTTCTTTTTTAAAGGGGCTGCGTTATGTCAGCCCTTTCACTCGACGATATATCTCGACGCCCTATACCGAGCGCGGTCATTTCAGGCAGAGAAATCCTCGAGAGGAAAAAAAAAATATATATATATATATATGTATATGTCCTTTAATAAATTATTAAAATAAATATAAATCCTCCGTGAAAAGTAATACGTTGCCTTAATGATTTACGTACGTCATTTATTGAGTAAACGTGAATAACGCGAATATATATATATATATATATTTTTTTTCGAAAGGAACGTCGAACGATCGTACAAGTAGAAAGGTTTTTCCTTATCCTCGCTTTTCTACTTCGTTAATTTCGTTCGAATCGATCGGTAAACGATCGAAGCGAACGACATCGGATTAGAAAAACGATAACGCTTCTGTAATCGAGCGAATTAATAACGACGATGGATATACACTTCCGATTCACAGCGAACGGGATTACGATATCGTAATAGTCACCCCGCGGTGGAACTAACTAAGCGGAGTTTTAGGATTCTCGAAGCTCTTCGCGCTCGCTCAATCGCTCGCTCGCTCGCTCGCTCGCTCGAGCGGAACCATTCAAGGTTGCTCCGCTCCGAATTGCGAGAATATACGCGTGAAATTAGAAGTTAATGAAGCGGACGTAAATTATATCTCCCCTTGACGATCGGTAACAACTCTTCTTCCTTTTCTTCTTTTATTTTATTTTTATTTTTTTTTTTTTTTTTGCTTTTTATCCTCGTTATTTTTTTTTCGTTTTCTTCGATGACCCGTGATACGAAAGAGATGATCTCGAGTGGAGGGTGGGTTCCATGGATAGCGCTCCCTCCTCACCCCCATCCTCCATCCTCCAATTTACGATGGAACGTGTTCGAAGGGTAGGCAGAGCGAGATTCGATCGATTTGAGAAGGGATAGAAGATAGAAGAACACTTGTCGGTCTTCCCATAAACGACAGACGGCTCTTTTTTCACATCCTGTTACACAATGACGACGGCGATAGGTGCCCTTAAACGTAAAACACCCTCGGCAGCCGAACGTAAACCGCCGCACGAGCCCGCTCGTGAATATACTACTACTGAAGAATCATCGATCTCGATGGGTTGCTACTCGTTACGATGCAAAACGGGCGATTCCCCCATCTTTTTTCTTTTTTTTTTTTTTTGTTGTTTAAAGGGCCGAATCATTCGTGCTTGTTGCGACAAAGGAAACCAAAAAATAAAAGGAAAGAAAAAAAATAAAGAAAGGCATGAAACGATTTTTTAACCGGGTCGAATTAACCTTTTTTTTTAATCCTATCTGATTAAACCTATTATACCTCCTATCTGATAGGATTTGCACAAACGATTTATATCTATCCGAATATCTCGTCAAATAAATGCAAAAAGGTGAACGACGTTACGCGGTAAAATATTTTATTTCGATTCGCGATGTTAACAAGTAAGCGATCGACCGATGCAGAGAGAAAGAGAGAGAGAGAGAGAGAGAGAGAATAAAAGTGCCATCATCTATATATATCCCTATCTATCCGCAAACGTAATATTTGACTTTCCTGGATAAACCAGCGGGTTTTGAGTTCGCAGAAGCACGAACGCAAAATATTATCATAATCCGATGCGCGGTGAAGCTGGGTAACCACCGCAGCGGAATAGAACGTACCGCATCGTACCGCGTCGCAATCGTGCCGGGGCGCCAGTGAAGTGGATCTGTGAAACTCGTGCGCGAATCGGCTCAACCACGAATTGCTTCCGCAGTACTCACTTCCAACTGGCGTAACGAACGCGATAGAAGAAAACACTTTGAACGTATCGATTCGTCGAATACCATTCTCGGTATTACAGATCGTGATGGTATTGCCTACGAAGAAGAAAAGAGGAAGGAGAAAGAAAGAAAGAAACAAAAGAAAGAAAGAAAGAAGGACCCGGAAAAACGATCGGCAAAATTATTCAGGAACGATATGTAACGGAATCGATGATCGAATCGGCACGTTGGTCATACACCCTAGAATCGATAACACCTAGGATCGATCGAAGGTACGATTCACGATCATTAATTTCCATTCGCATTGAAATCATTCGGCATAAGAAATCAATCATTCCTATCGCCGTCTGCCTCGAAAAGTTCTACTTTGTACTTTAACTGGTTAAGAAATGCTCGGACTATACGTATATACCTATATCGAATCAACGCATAGGCGTCAAAACGCGAGCTCGATGAAATCGAACCTTTGCTTTTACGATTTTTATGTTTTAACGGAGTCAAAGAGAGAGAGAGAGAAAAGAAAAGAAAAAGAAAGAACGAACAAAAGATCCGAAGTATCTGGAGGACATTGGAATCGACGACGATGCTCGCGAATGAGACTCGGCGATTGAAACCGTATTAATACTGCGCTACTAACGCTAGAAACGATCGGCTAACATTACATTCGTGAAATGAAGCTAAAGTTAACAACGACGAGGTAAGAAGGATAGACGGGAAATATAGAGATAGAGAGAGAGAAGGAGAGAAGGGTGACTGCACTTGCCCCAGATACGAGAGTAATCCGTCGATAGAATTCCTATATGCGCTTTAATTGCGTGCGACCGATTCTCGAACACGAGAGATCAAAACGACCCGAGCTACCACTAATGGTGTCCGATATATATATCGCAAAACTTTGGAATGTTTTACCTATGCCGACACTAAATTATTTTTCTATCATAATACTTACGCGCTTTCAAATCGGCTTTACATCCGATATATATATATATATATATGAACGGATATATAGATATATCTTACAAGAACCTTAAAGAGACCTAAATAAAAAAGATATCAAACAAGACTTTCACTTGGAGGACGCCCGAAGGCTCGCGTGTCACTTAACATCGACACAACAAGTACGAGAGTACGAGAGTGCATTTTACTTTGCGATCAATGCGCGGCTTCTGGAAAAGTCGACGCCAATGGAGGAGGTCCAATGATACTCACGATCGATGGATCCAATAATGACGATAATATCGCGAGAACCGAACGGAGTTCGATCAAAGGCCACGGAGAAGCAGTTGCTTCGAGAGATAGAGAATGAGAGAGAGAGAATCAACGTCGATCTTGGGATATCGAGTTATTAATTATCTTAACCTCGACTGTACGTACGTTTGAACATTTACGATGCGCATACACACGCGAACGTAGCTACACACATATAAATATATATATAATAAATAGATTTGTAGATACGTTAGATACGAAGACTCCGTCCGTCGATCAGTCCACGTCGTCGTTAGATTTGAGAGAGAGAGAGAGAGAGAGAGAGCTCTTGGCAAGAAGCAAAATAAAATTGAAATTATTTCACGGCTTATATCATAACACTGCTCGGCCGTCGTCGATTGGCGACTACTACAAAAAAAAAAAAAAAAAAAAAAAAAGAAAATAAAGAAACGAACACAAGACGCGTTTTACGTTATCGAAAGAAGAAGAAGAAAAAAAATGGCCAAAGAAGACATCCCCCTAACGTTTCGGTAGGTTAAAATTTAACGACGAACGCGTCCAAACGGGAATTCCTATCTCTATGAGCACTTCTCTAAGAGAAACCATGTACAAAATAATTAGTCGGCACATCATTGATTTCATCTGCCAATAAACGTCGGCTTCCCTTTTCGGACTCGACGGGAGGGGAGTTATACGATCTTATTAATACCGGTTGATGTTAATGCGAGAAAGAAAGAGAGAAAGAAAGAAAGAAATAACCAGAACCACCACCACCACCACCACCACCACCAAACGCGAGCCGCGTTAATGGTGTTTGCCCGCTTGACCGAAAGATCGTTAATTATATTTATTCGTGGTCCCGCGGAATTGTGTGACGTATGAATATCAAAGAAACGACGTGGCCCCCCCCCCCCGACTCGCTTGGTACGCTTAACGTAACGTAACGTAACGTAACGTAACGTTCGATATAATGATTATTAATGATCGATATAATTCCACGTACTTTTGACAAGTCCGTCGAACGTACGTAAAAATCCTAGATCCTTTGTTTTAATTACATTCGTCAAGATCGTATCGATCTGGGAAAATAAAGACAACGAGATTTCTATCTTTCCTTGACCGAAACGGACAGAGATGTAATCGTTTAGATTACAACGCGTTTATCAGCCGTCCCTTCCTTCCTTCCTTCCTTCCTGCCTACCGCCGCTGCAATGTATCTTTTGATCGGTGTCTATCTTATTACCGTGATCGCTAAACGGACGGACGGGGAGCGGGCAAATTTTCCCATAAACAATTAACGGTCCTCGGGAGGTCGATCGTTGGGACAATAAAACGATCCAACTCATAGAAAAATGCAATTAACATTAACGAATGTTTGCTCGTTATCGTGACGAATGAATCTCTTTCTCTCTCTCTCTCTCTCTTCGTTCTAAGACCGCGATAAAATATTTTTAAATGGAGATTCTAATCAAGAGGGAAAAAGAAGAAGAAGGAAAAGGAAGAGAAAAAAGAAACTACTAGGGGAACGACGATACTCATAAATTCTTGACAAAAATTCTAAAGAAGAAGAAGAAGAAGAAGGTAAGAAACAAAAGGGAGGAGAAGAAAAAAAAAATAGGAAGAGAAAGAAATCCACGGATATTATACTCACGTTCCTTGAAATATATCGTCGTCGTCGTCGTCGTCGTCGTATCCGTGCATTCCACGCGGGCAACGCGATATATTTCGCAATCAGAGAGTTTATTACATCGCTCGATTTACACCACGAATCGAAAGTCACGATCCCTCGGGTCCGATGAAGCCGACGATACCGATGCAAGGTGTATATCTGCGTAGCCTTATCCTACCTACCAGGATGATTCGATACTACAAGGAGAAGGAGGATAAGAAAGAAAGAAAGAAAGAAAGAAAGAGAGAGAGGGAAAGGAAGAAAGGAAGAACGAAAGGAAGGAAGGAAGGAAGGAAGGAAGGAAGGAGGAAGGAGAGAAAAGATGTTGTGCTCGACTCAAATGCGATCTACGAGAGAGATGCGCGTTACATCGCTTGGATGTATACGGATATGAGTTGTAGAATTGTGTTGGACGCAGGTGGAAGAAAGAGAGAGAGAGAGATGAATAGAAAGAGAAAGAAGTTGGAATGGTAAAGGAGAACTTACAGCTAATAATCATTAGCCAGAGATGCGGGAGCAGATATCAGTCGAGGCAATCATTGCGGCATTCGATCAAACGAACGAAGACTCTCTCACTCATTCACTCGCTCCCTCTCTCTCTCTCATCTTCTTCCTCTTCTTCTTCTTCCTTCTCCTCCTCCTCCTCTTCCTCCTCGTCTTTCTTGTTCTTCTTGCGAGCAAGTCTCTACGCGTCACGATAAATCGACGTCGAAGAGAGAGAGAGAGAGAGAGAGAGAGAGAGAGAGAGAGAGAGAGAGAGAGAGAGAGAGAGAAGTTCTCGTAGCGAACGAGCACAGTGCTTTTAAGCCAATGCCGCGTAGCGTATAATAGGTCCGAGACGTCGGTCGTGTTAACCGTTGTCGATATCCCAAATCGCTGATCGACGTTCAGTCGTTTGAGTTCATCGCCGTAAATGGCGGAGGACTCTTTCTATTATTTCACCTTAAAGCCTTTCTCGTATCCACTCCCTCCCCCCTCCCCTCTTCTTTTTTCTTCCGTTCGGCCGATAGAGAAAGAGGATTGGAAGAATGATAATGTCGTTAGATACTCCGATTACCGGGACAACGACACCACAACCAACCAGAGAGAATGAGAGAATGAGAGAATGAGAGAGAGAGAGAGAGAGAGAGAGAGAGAGAACGCTCATCGTGTCCGAAAGATGCATGTTCTCGAGGATATCGTGTGTAAAGCGATGAAATTTATCCTTCGTTCAAACGACAGCTTGACCCTGGGTTAGGTCCTCTAAAGGTTCAGAACACACACACACACACACACACACACACACACACATACACACATATATATGTATGTATGTATGTATTACGTGTGTTTAAGTATGTACATATACCCTTGGCCTTTCCACGCTTTTTGTCCTACGGTACTTAAGTTGCGCAGGACTCTTAAACTGGCTTGAATGTATACGCGTACAAAAAAAAGAAAAAAAAAAAAAAAAAATAAAAAGTGGCCACCACCTTCGGGGAAGAATCGAGAACTCTCGAGTGTTAAATTTTCGACCGACCCAAATTACCATATTTTTCATGAATTTCTTTCAAACGCTCCATTCCCCTTTTCATCTTCCTTTTTTCCCCCCGTCTCTCTCTCTCTCTCTCTCTCTCTCTCTCTCTCTCTCTCTCTCTCTCTCTCTCTCTCTCTTTATTACCTCTTACAAAATTACCTGGAAGCAACTTCCATGGTGGTTGTACTTTCCCTAAGAAACTTATTGCACGTTAAAGATCGAAAGGAAGATCGTAATTCTCGCTACCGGTTGACCCACGTGAAAGAGGGTCGCAAGTTTGGTCGGTGAATATGGGAAGGGGTGCGGAGGCCGGGGGGTGGGAGTAATTACGAGGTAATTAAGCTTAACGCACTGAACAAGATGCGTCGCATTTCGTCGTCGTCCGTAGTATCATCTTCTCATTCTATTACTCTCTCGTACGTACGTACACACACACACACACACACACATATATACGTACACATGTTAACTCGAGATAGAGAAAGAGAGAATAACCACCGGTCAAATCGCTCGTCCTCTCCATCGTCGTTGCTCATCCTCCTCCTCGTCGTCGTCGTCGTCGTCGTCGTCGTCGTCGTCGTGTTCCTATCCGCCATAGGTTTTGCCGCAGCCGCGTTCTGCGGTTTACCGCATGTCCAACACGGCCAGCTACGGACTGCCTCCTTCAGACTCTTCTTCCACCGGCCATAAACCATCATTACGCTAGTATATACAAGCGAGCAGCACGAGGGTTCTCTCTACGGGGAAGATCTCACCGGCCACGAGCCGCGGTCCGTGAAATTTCTGGTAATATTTCCACGAGTCCTCTCTCTCTCTCTCTCTCTCTCTCTCTCTCTCTCTCTCTCTCTCTCTCTCTATTTCGTATGAAAATAGAGATACAGCTCGGTATATACCATCACACTCGACGTTCTCGAGTACCTTTCTTCCTTTCCGAACGAAATCCGAACGAATTCCCTTGCCATGTCGGCGATACCTCTGGCTCGTTGTTATTCCTTTCGCACGTTGCAAACAGTTCAGTGCACAAATATGAAAAACAGAGAAATAGAAGAAAGAGAAGAAGAAGAAGAAATATAAGAAAAGAGAGATGCATCGGATTCCTTCGTTCGCTCGATTAGTATGGAAGATAGAGGAAAGGAAATAACCGAAGAGAAAAAAAGGAGAAAGAAAAAAAAAAAAAAAAAAGAAAAAACAAGAAAGAAAGGAAGGAGAGGGAAATTTTTTCGATCCCACCTGACACTCCCGTAAGAACGGATTCTCACCGTCTCGGCGGACCGTAAATTCAAAGAATTAACGCGAGTTACTTACTCCGATACTGGTTACCTAAGTCTGCGAAAGCGCGCGAAGGATAATGGAAGCGATGATAAATTACGAATAACGCTGGGCCTCTTAATATAACGATCATGTATTTATAACGTGTGGAATGGACCGTAACTCGAGAGCAGGTTGAACGAAGAAAGAATAAAACAACGACGACGACGACGACGACGACGACAACGACGACGTGCGAGAGAGAAAGAGAGAAAGTAAAGCCGCTTGGTCGATCTAGTCGGCGAGATAATTCGACTTCTTATCAAGTCGGCTTTAAGTAGTTTCGTTCATTAAGGTGGACGCAAGAAAAGAGGCCGACCGACTCCGCGCATAACAGTCCACGTAATAAAACGCGTTGGGTACGCGAGCTTCTTACCCTCCCTCCCTCCCTCCCTCCCTCCCTCCCTCCCTCCCTCCCTCCCCCCCCTCCGTACCCTCCTCTCCGTTGGACGACCACCCGTTTCTCTATCCCCGATCTACCTGCTACTCCCTCCAACAACCCCTCTCTTCTTTTTCTCATCGCTCTGCTCTCGCCTCGTACACACCGAGCCAACTACTTATCAATTACAATAATGGGACCCATTAAA
>OU964974.1:6352984-6482984 GCA_918808275.2 Dolichovespula sylvestris | reverse complement strand
ACTAGGTATAATAATAATTTTCCTATCATTACATATATATATATATATATATGTGTGTGTGTGTGCGTGTGTGTGTATAAATAATTTATATTCCTATTATCCCATCATCCACGAAATTTCAATGTAACGTCTTATACATCAATTATTTCCACCGACAAATTTGAAATATAACTATCATTCTTTATCCACCAAATCGATAACGACCGACAGAACCAATCGAGTTCAACGTTACAAAATCGTCTTGTGAACTATTTCGCTTTCTCTCTCTCTCTCTCTCTCTCTCTCTCTCTCTCTGTCTCTCTTTAAATGGACCACCTACGCGAAAGCATGCTCGAGAGTATCGTTAAGGTTGGTGGCACAGCTTTTTCTCCGTTTTAGGCGAGGATCTAGATAATTCGTGATTAATTAGATATTATAAGCGTTATTGATGAGGAAACAGCAGGATCGAGACGAAATTCTGAAAGAGATGAGGAAAGAGGAAAGAGAGAGAGAGAGAGAGAGAGAGAGAGAGGAGAAAAAAAGAAACGAAAGAAAAAACGAACGAACGGACGTACGAAGGAAGAAAGAAACGAACGAACGAACGAACGAACGAACGGACGGACGAGCGTCACGGAGATCGGATCAAAGAACGGTAGGTGGTCCATCGAGCCTCTCCAGCATCCACTTCTCTCCGTGGAGGAGAGGAGCGAGCTCTGGCATCTCTCCTTCGGCTCCCGAGATCTCTCTTTCTTTCCTTCAGAGGCTCTGTGTCCGTACCGACTAACTCCGTCGACTGACTCTTCCCTTCCCCTCTTCTTCTTCCTCTCCTTCTTCTTCTTCTTCATCTACTTCTTCTTCTTCTTCTTCTTCTTCTTCTTCTTCTCTTCCTCTCTTCCTCCTCCTTGCTCACCCATCCTCCGACATCTCTCGAGACGAGCAAGAGCTACACGTGGAATCTCTTCTCTACCTCCCTTCCCCCACCCTCTCTCTCTCTCTCTCTTTCACGGTAATCGACGTACGTACACCAGAATAAAAAAGAAAAAGAAAGAAAAAGATAAACCCAAATCGCGATCCCATTGTCATATCGCGTTAAAGAAATCTCGTCGATATTACGAATAGATGAAAATTGATTGATCTAAACCACATGCCATTAGATGTATAAGCCCTGCGGATGCCATTCAAAGGAATATACTTATTTAATAAGGAACTCGAATTCGTTTAACCCGATGACTTTGAAATAAGCGCGTATATACATCATACATGCATACACGTATACGTGGTGGGAACCAAAGGGAAAGAAAAAAAGAAAAGAAAAGAAAAGAAAAGAAAGAAAGATAGAAAGAAAGAAAGAAAGAAAGCAAGAAAGAAAAAAGTCAGAAAATGAAAAGAAAAAGTAAAGAAAAGAAAAATACGGGGCAGAAAGGTTAAGAACCACTGCGGTATACGTACATACATAAACATATATATAAACACATATACATAAACACATACATACATACATACATACATACATACATACACCATCTGCAGAAACGATCCAGAGGCAGCGAGAAGGAGACGATCCGTTCGCGAGCGATCGCATCTCGAAGCAAGATCTCTTTCTTTTCCACTCCTCCTTAACCAAGCTCCTCCTATGGTCCTTCTCTCCATCACCTTCTTGCAACAAACGTCCACTACCACCGTCGCACCCGCTGCGCAACTCTAACTCGCGCTCCCTTACTATACCGAGGATCGTACAAGACGCGTTTCCCTTCGCGACTTTTTCCTTCACCGTCGATACGTACGTACGTTCGCGTGGACCTTTTCTCAGCTTGCACAGCTTCTTCTTCTTCTTCTTCTTCTTCTTCTTCTCCCCCTTTCCCTCGTCCTTATCCTACGTCCCTTTCCCCGCCGATCGAGTTTGACCCTGCGGGTCGTTACCTCCTCGATCGCCCGACACGGTGGGCCCTTGACGAGACGAGGCCGCCCCTGACTGTCCTGACGCACACATTATATACGTCATCGTCCAATAGAAAGAGAGATATATATATATATATATATATATATATATATATATATATATATATATATATATATTACTCTCTTATCCTTACCGACATTCGCCATCAAATAATCGTGATATTAATTAAACCTTCTCTCCTATAATCGATCCCTTCCTTCCATTTGTACTATACCACATTAACGTGATCTCTTTCGGGAAACGATGTTGTCGATAAGGTAAGACGCTTACGAATGATTAAGAAACGGATCGTACGATCGTCCGTTATATTGTTCTTACATCGTTGCTTCGTTGTTGTTGTTGTAGTAGTAGTATTATTTTGTTTTCTTTTTCTTTTCTCTCTCTGGAAACATCCTCGATCGAGGTGGGAGAAAAAAAAGGGGCTCTCGTCGAACAAGGAAGACCACCTTTCTTCTTCTCGTTGTCGTTTATTGTTATTGTTATTCTTGATAAGAAGAAGAGGAGAAGGAAAAATAGAAGAGATTCCAATAGCGAATAGAAAGAGACGATAAGTCAGGATGTGGTTGTGGCCGTTCGATCTACGGATCCTTGGAAAATCAGATATATATATATATATATATGTATATCAAATAAAAGAAACTACGAGGAGGATCGATCGATCGATCGATCGATCGGAGTGCTCATTTTCTTGTCGGTGGTTTTTTTTTTCTTAACGAACAATGCAACCCTGTTTTATGCAACGAAAAACGAGATAATGATATTTACGGTGAGAGAATACGACATCGCCGTTTTATTTTTTTTTTCTCGTTCGTTCTCTCACGAATTGTATTAGCGTGTGATTCGCAAAATGCAATCATCATCATAAATATCGTTTACGATGACGATTTTACGTTGACAAAAAGAATTTTATAAACGATCGATCTAGGAACGCTAAATCATTTCATTACAATGGTTTAAACATCGTCGTCCGATCGAAAGAAATTATTTGACCGTAATCTCGTCTAAATATTAAAAGAACTGTATTTTTGTGACAAACAAAATTGAGAATATATGAATAGAAAGTCTTTTCGTTCTTTTTCTTTCCTTTCTTCTTGTTTTTTTTTTCTTTTTCTTTTTAAAACTTTAAAAGAATAAATCCATTAAATACGTGCTTCTCGCTGCAACTCGCACGAAAGATCTATATATATATATATATATAAATATATAGATATATTGGAATCTTCGGCTCGTGACAACGGGATGTCGATCGAACGGGTCCATTTCTCCGGTCGCGATTCAAAACGAAAAAATAAATAAATAAATAAATAAAAAAAGCCTAGCCACAGTCGGTGCGTGTTGTTAATCTCATGAATAAATGTATAGGTATATGAAATCGTCTATGACCTCGTAATGCGATCCGATCGTCGCATTAGTATTTGATTGGGGAAAGTCAAGCGCGCTTTTCTAGTTCTCGATGGACGCAGGTAAGGTGGAAATTTATCTTTAGAAAACCAGTCGAAGAGAATTTTCCCGGCTCGAAGGAATCTCAACGTCGTAGTCGTCGTCGTCGTCGTCGTCGTCGTCGTCGTCATCTTCGTTCGTTTACGTTGAAAGAAGAAAAGGAGGATCGAGGATCGAGGATCGAGGATCTTGGATCGATAATATCCCGGCGGCCATATCCTCGACCCGCTTAGACTCGCGTACACGCTCGATAACAATCGTCCCTAGAACCATTGCGTCAGCGAACCATTAATACCTCCGTCTCTATCTCTATCTCTCACACACACACACACACGCACACACATTCGCAAAGAAACGCTATCTCTATCTCCGTATCCATCTTTGTCACTTCGGCCTCTCTCTCTCTCTCTCTCATTTTATTTTCTGCTAATCGCGAAAAGATTCTCGAACGAGAGGAGCGTCGTTGCTTAACGCGATCCCAAAGACCGAGCAGACTCGATTCGAAACGGATGAAATCGTTGTAAGCATGAACAAGTAGCGCACGCACGCACGCACGCACGCAAGCACGCAAGCACGCACGCATGCCGTGTAAATTATCTTACAAAGCGTCAGTGTAGCAACGATGACGACGACGACAAAAGCACCGGCCTGTAATTTCGGTAGCAAAAGGGCCGCTCGCCATCGTAGCGTCGTAGGCTACATTACGGGTCTACACGATTATTTATTCCATTCGTTCTCTTCTTCTCCTTCTTCTTCGACCCTCACAAAAGTGTCCCGTGTCCCCACCCCTCTCGATTAGTACGTCGCTCTTCCTTTTTTTCTTCTCCTCTCTTTTTCTCTCTTTCTTTCCTTCCTTTTCTCTTTTCTATAATCTCGCGGCGCGCAATCGTTTTTTTCTTATCGCCGTTTTATCGTCGAATAAAAAGAGAAAAAAAAAAAAGGAAAATACGTCGTACTTGGGATTTCGATAAATCAATATCTCTCCATGACGGGTAACCGCGAAGATTTAACGCACATACATAGCAATAAATGGTAATACGATTAACGGTAAAGCGGTAAAAGCTCGTCTCTCCTTTCTACATTTACAACAGGGTTAAAGATCGATAATGATTCTTTTTTTTTCTCTCTCTGTCCTTGGCAAAAAGGCAGTGTCAATGGGTAACTACTATTGACCGATCGTGTACGCCGTGTCTCTCTCTCTCTCTCTCGAGCGTTGGATTACGGCCAAGTTAACGATTCGCGTTAACCGCGTAGATCGTACAAATACCAGCGCGCGTAACGATGGAACACGTTAAATTTTCGTTCGACGTTCACTCGACGAAGGATAATAGTCGAATGACGATCGAAAGCTTCGCGTACATTGAATAATTAACCTTAAAATGGTAACCTTGATTTGCGAGAAATGTTTACGTAAATATATGCAGACGTCGTATACGTAGGTACGTATACGATGTAGGTGGGAAATAACGAAAGTGATTAAACTATTTGACAAGACGATACCACTCGTTTTATCCGACGCGTTGTGCAAACTCTCGGTCCTAATTAATGACCGTAGGTTTGAAAAGATTTTTAATCTTAACGGAACCGAGGAGGCGGAGACCGTAGTAAGGCCTTTTTTCGTCGGACCTTTTTCAAAAGCTAGTTAAAACCCGTGTCGGATAAGTCGTTGGTGTCCGCGATGTTTGTGGTGTAACGCTTTGGTGTTGGTGTTGGCGTTGGTATTGGTGGTGGCGACGGCGATGATGGTAGCCATGAGGACTCGTTAAGATTTTCGTGACTATGATACATTTCCAGATTCCACGTTATCTCGCGTCGAGGTACGTCCTCGCTGACCATCAAGAGCCTTGATTTACATCGTTATTATTATTAATTACGGCGGAGCCTCGTAAAGGACGAGCAGTTAAAATTTTTCATCGTCGATGAATACGAACTCTTGTGTGCCTGTGAAATACGTTTTGTAAGATACGTACTTGGATACGCTCGCGCGCACAGACACATATACATCCCAAGTAGTATTACCACCAACCGGTGTGTAAGAGTACGTACGCGCGCGGTGCGGTCGCTAAGGACAGTGGCGTAGCCGTGGGGATCTCTACTGGGAAGCCGTGACATCTGACTCCAAAAAGATACAAAAGGTATGGGCCGTCTGGGTAGCGAGAATGAAAAAGAGTAAAATAAAACGTGCGCGTAACGATCTGTTAGTCTACTCGAATAAAGCGTTAAGGCTTGGCGAGAGATCGAGGAGAGGCCCCGCGCGTCCACGCGCAAAAGCGAAATACAAAATAGCTGTTAAACGTTGATAAATTTTCGAAATGGTCCCCACCATCCCCACTTGCTATGGTGGATAACGCGAGGTTGGTACCTCGATTATAACCAAAGGGAAACCTGCTTTTACACTTAGCGAAACTTCGACAATGTATTACGCTAGTAGATAAGCAGTAACATAAATCGTATTATCAAACGAGTCAAGGATCAAAATTACTACCTCTTCATCCTCCTCGTTCGTTCGTTCGTTCGTTCGTTCGTTCGTTCGTTCCTTTGTAATAAATTTTTAAGTTCTACTTGCATGCCACGTCTCGCATAGCGCGATTATTTTCACAACGATTATTTTTTCTTTTCTTTTTATCTCATCCCTCGCCCCACCCTCCACTACCGGTACAATCGACATTTTAATATAAAATATCGTTTACACGCGCGATAACTTTCCCGATCAAATCGTTATAAGTTTAATTAAAAAAAAAAAAAAAAAAAAGAAAAAAAGGATTGACAAGTCTTTCCCCTCCACTCCGCCGCCTCTCCCCCTCCCCCCTCGTGAGAAAAAAGGGTAGACAAATCTCCGAGAGAATTCGCGACTACTACGAGGCAGGGTCGAAAGCGCGACTTATCGTCGAAAAGAAAAAATAAAAAGAAAAGAAAAAAAAAGAAAAAGAAAATAATCGACAAATACTGTCGTTATAAGAGAAGGCAGAGAGTATCATTTATAATGTATTTAAGAATCCAGATGTCGGTTGCTTCTTGAATCCTGTTAGCCAAGGATCTTTTCTCTGGATGCTGCGTAGCGATTACCCCTTCCATCTCTTTTTCCTTTTCTCCTTTTTCTTCTCTCTTTCTCTTCTTCTCGCTATCCATCAACCGATCGTACACCTCGGTATCTTGACTACGCTACTGACGAAGAAACTCTCTCTCATTCTCTCTCTCTCTCTCTCTCTCTTTCTTCCTCCCTTACACCGTCTCTCCTCGTTTTCCACGTGGATAGGCATGAGCATGAATCATCTCGTAGGTGCCTGCGCGTTCACACTCGCGAACGAAGGACGACGACGGTAAAGGTGGCCAGGAGAGGGGGTCGATGATGATGACTGCTTCTCGAAGTATCGTCGAGTCGGAGACAAGTTCTCTTCGAGTTCTACTCATTAGTAGACGACTGCAAGTTTCCTTTGTCGTGGTCGGACGTAAAGTTGCCACTTGAAAATTGTAGGGAGAAAGGAGAGAGGCGAGAAGAAAGAAAGAAAGAAAAAAAAAAAAAGAAGAGATGAAAAAAAGAAAAGAACAAGAAAAATAAGAGGAAGAAGATGAATCGATCGGGATACCCATTTACCGATCGATCGATCGATCGATCTATCGATCCTACATACGAAATGGATGCGATCGAAGAGGTGTCGGCTGGAGGAAGTAGAAATAAAAAGAATTTGACCTGGTGGTTCGTATCAATGATAGACTCCTTGTCTATTCTTTGCCTATTGATATTTCTCTCTCTCTCTCTCTCTCTCTCTCTCTCTCTCTCTCTCTCTCTCTCTCTCTCTCTCTCTCTCTCTTCATATAGTATTTCGATGGACGATCGAAACGTACGGAATTTGCCAGGGATCGGTGTGCTCGGTGGTATCGTTATTGTCGGACTGCTGCTGATTGCGAGAGGAGAGAAAATAGAAGCGAGCGAGAACAAAGAGCGCGGAAAGGAAGAAGAGACGAAGAGGGTGAAGAGAGAGAGAGAGAGAGAGAGAGAGAGAGAGAGAGACAGATAAAACGGAGGAGGGTCACGCCTGTCGGCACGAGCTCCTTCGAAGCGCGGATACTTCACGCAGGACTCGTAATTACCCATCGATCGATACGCTCTACTCACGATCTTCTTCGAAACTTCTTCGTCTTCTTCATCTCGAAGAAGTTTTTTCTCCAATTTTCTATCCCTTCTTCTTCTTCTTCTTCTTCTTCTTCTCCTCCTCTTCCTTTCTCCATTTCATTCTTTCTTTCTTTATTTCTCTCTCTCTCTCTCTCTCTCTCTCTCTCTCTCTCTCTCTCTCTCTCTCTCTCTCTCTCTCTCTCTCTCTCTCTTTCTCTTCCCGTTCTCAAGATCCAAGCGTCTCTCTTACCTTCGTCGATGCCAACGTGACTTCACGGAGACGTGTCCATGCTCGCATCGCGAGTTTATATATACCTTGTGTGTCCCGACGAAGACTTCGCGTTCGTTTGTGGTAATTACACCGAAGCGAGTGCGTTGAACCTGCAGGCACGATGGTTCGATGTGTGGTCCAACGTGGTCCATCCTTAGCCGGCAGGTTCCTCTCATTCTCTCTCTCTCTCTCTCTCTTTCTCTCTCTCTCTCTCTCTTATAATTCGTGGCGCGGACCCTGATCGGCGGAGATAAGAAGCTCTCGCTCTTGTCTCAAACGAATTTTTGACTATCGGGCCTTTTCGTTCGCTCTTAAAAAACGTCGCTGCTATCCCTCCTAATCGCATCACGGATTTTTGGAGTTTTTAAAGCGTCACGCAGGAACGATCGATCCTCGATTATTTCCTTCGTCCTTTACTTTTTTCTCCTTTTCTTTTTGTTTCTTTTTTTTTCCCCCCCAATATTTCTTTTCCGTAATCGTCGTCTAATATTAAACTGAAATATTCCAACATTTAATAACATTATCGATACATACATACATACATACATACATACATACATACATACATATACATATATATATATATATATATATATATATATATATATCTACGATCAGAACGAAGAGAAAAAATTTTTTTAAATCCGATTTATATATATATATATATATATATATATAATATTTTTGATTGATTTGAAAGATCGATCGTATCGATCGTAGATCTTGAAACGTAAAAGAGAACCACTGCTACGACATTACACACACGCGCGCGCGCGCGCACACACACACACACACACGACGACTAACGCGTCCATGGGATCGTTAATGAGGCGACGATTAGATCGAAACGATATCGAATGATCCAAAAGGATTCGCGAGGCATCGCGGTGACGAATCGTGAGACACGAACATCACCGACCGACCGACCGACCGAGGCTCTCCTGAATGATGATGATTTCTTTCCATTCGATGATCGGAGATCGTCGTTGGGCGGCTACTTTCTGACGTCACTACTACTACTCCAAATCCCTTACGGCAGTCGAGACTTTCCGAGAAAATAAATAAGAGCAAAGGGAAGACGCGCTAGA
Source organism: Dolichovespula sylvestris (assembly GCA_918808275.2). NCBI lineage: Eukaryota > Metazoa > Arthropoda > Insecta > Hymenoptera > Vespidae > Dolichovespula > Dolichovespula sylvestris. The sequence goes on along the minus strand of OU964974.1, from coordinate 6,474,132 downwards.
GGGTGCGGAGGGCGGGGATGAGGCTTGCCAATGGAAAAATTATTCTCCGTAATAATGTTGTCGATTATTTTCGTTCAGATGCACATCTTAAAAATATATAAACGTATACCTCTACGTATACGTACGTACATACATAGAGATAGATAGATAGATAGATAGATAGATAGATAGATAGATACGTGCTACCGTAGATCGAAAGGAATCCATGAAAGACATGGCAGTGCTTTTCGTCGACGCCACGTCGATTCGATTTCGAGGGCAAGTCGATGCTTGAGAGAGTCGAAGATCGCTCCTCGAACTAACGGAACTCTCGCTGGCTTGCTTGCTTGCTTGCTTGCCTGCCTGCCTGCCTGCCGGTCGGCCGATCGGTCGGCTGGTCGGTCGGTCGGTCGGTCGGTCGGTCGGTCGGTCGGTCGATCGGTCGGTACACTTGGTAAAAGCGCTCTCTCTCTCTCTCTCTCTCTCTCATACAACGATCTCTCGTCAAGTAATTGGCGTCGTAAAGAACGGCGTGCGAAAAGCCTCGCAAAGCGCGCACTTATTTACAAAACACCGATCACCGACACGGAAAGTTGCTCATAAAATCGGCATAACACAAAGATCGTACAGCACACTCTGCTATGTAAGAGTAAGATAAAACGAGAGAGAGAGAGAGAGAGAGAGAGAGAGAGAGATGGACGGATAGAGAAATGGATAGATAGAGAAAGAGACGGGAAATATGAGAAGCCGATGGAATCGATGTAATAATTGTAACCCCGTTGGAAAATTTTTTATATCTCGCTTGGTTAATTATTAATTATAATTCCTTCCCATCGTTTCCCGTAGGGAATATAATGGACACGAACGAGAACGCGACGGTTATATATGCGAGCAACGAGTTCGTGCACCCTCTCTCTCTTTCTCTCTACCGATTCGTCAAGTGTTATTTCGCAAATTTTATACGACGATAAAATCCCTTTTTATCTTTACCGATCGTCCTGTTCACCATCGGGGACGTTCTCCGTGGGTACGACGTATGAACGTCCATAAAAAAAAAAAAATAAAATACCTCGTGAGAAACCACTACGAGATTTAATAAAACGTAACGATCCCTTTTTAACGAACGAAACGGACGAGTTCGTTTCGCTCCGACGGTCGAATAAAAGACGTTTCCATGTGATGATACGGGATTAACACGAGAGTTGAAGATCACGAAAGGCGGAAAGAAAATTTCAAACCTCGGAGAGAGAGAGAGAGAGAGAAAGAGAGAAAGAGTTTGGTGAACCTTCTTTTATATATATATATATATATATATATATAAGTATGTACGTAAGTGTATGCACATACGTACGTACGTACATACGTATTATAATGTCGAGCAAGGATAATTAAGAACACGAGTTATCCCCCTCGTCGCAAGTTTTGTCCTACTCGCATCTCGCCAGGATATACCTGCCAATTAAGGAGAGAGAGAGAGAGAGAGATAAGGAGAGACAGAGAAGAGAAAAAAAAAAGAAACAAAGAAAAAAAGGGAGGAGAAAACGCTTCTGTATCATTGCGGATATCTCGCAACGTTTCTCGTCGCGCGTTCCACATCCCATTCTCTGTCTCCTCCTCCGTTTCCACTTATTTCCTTCGTTTTCTCACCGCCGAAATGAAAATAATCAAGCCAATTCGAACGTCATCTCGGAACGTCATCACCTATCTAACATAAAAAAAAAAAAAAGAAAAGAAAAGAAAAAGATAGAAATGCTTTATCCGCGACTATATTTTTTTTCTCTTTTTATACGTCCGAGAGAGACAAAATACCGATACCAGACGAATTCCACGAAAACCTTTCTTTATCTTGATTATATCGATCCTTTAAAAATGATTGCCACGTTTCTATAGTAATTTCATTCAATTTTTGCCAACGACTGTATATAATATACTATAACGTTCGTTTAAACGAGTATACTCGTAATCGCTTGATATTCTTTTTCTTTTTTATAAAACGCAATATAAATATATATATATATATATGAAATATTTAGAAATATAGAATATACGATATTTAACGGGTTAAACGATCGTAAGGAATACACGTGAAAGAGGTCGAAAGAAAGAGATCCGTAGGCAAAGCGCATCATCAGTGGTCCTATCTTGGTTGGCCTATACCCTTGGTTACAAGCATCTCGTGCGCACACACACACACAAATATATACCACCTATACCTACAACATCAACAACAACCTGTACCCTCTACCTGGGCCTGTCTCTACCCCGTCGCTATATTCACAGTCTGCCGACCGACGAACGCCGTATCTGCGCTAGAATCGTAAAGGCACGAGTTTTACGAGCCGTTCCGTGAAATTAATACACGTGTCTCGCATTCTCTCGAATTCGGTGCCGATTATGCGTACAAACCAACGGGCACGACAACGAGTGGTCTGGGCGGGGCGGGATGGGGCGGGGAGAACGGACGGGGGAACCAAAAAAAGAAAAAGAAAATTAAAAAAAAAAAAAAAGAAAGATCCTCCCGTTTTCGTTACTCTTTTTCTCGCATCTCCATCTCTCTCTCTCTCTCTCTCTCTCTCTCTCTCTTCTTCTTCTTCTTTTACCATCTTTGTTTCTCTTTCGAATGGAGGAGAAAGGGGTAAGAGAGAGAGAGAGAGACAGAGAGAGATAGAGAAAAGAGATGGGGTTTAGGGGTAAGGGAGGCTCTGCCTTCCGTTTCTTCGACCTTTTATTCATTATCCAGTTTCGGGTTTCTCTACCCGAATAGACTTTGGAGTGGAGTCCGTCCAGTTCTCGGTCGAAAGATAGGCTCTAATTAATCGAGACCCGGGAAACGCAGGAACGTCCGCGTCCGCTCATTAACGGGGAGGATTTGAAATAAAACGCGATGGTGTCGTGTAATGAGCCACGTCTACCCACCCCCCCTCTCTCTCTCTCTCTCTCTCTCTCTCGCATTGTTCGAGACCAATCGCGTCGCTGTATAAAGGTTAAAGGGCGAACACAGCGTCGTTCGTACGGAGAATGCGAGCGGCGCGAGTGGTGGCCTTCCCCGTTCGTAATGAGGACGAACCAGGACAACAAAAGGTAGTGGTATTTTAAAAGCGTAACTTTATCGGCAACGACGAAAGAACGTACGTATTTATCCGATAACTAACTACGATCATCCTCCAAACGCAAAATATTATAAAAATAAAACGAACGATACAAATTTGCTAACGAATAAATATTTGCATATTAAAAAGAAATGTTTTTCAAATATCGATCATCGTCGTACCTCTTTATCAAAAATCCAATGGTCCAATACCGATTCCGGTCATAATCCCTATTCCCTACGAGTTTCTCTTTTACCTTTTCGTCGATGTACTCTATCTAACTTTCTTAACCGACAACATCGAGACCTCTACGTATCTACGAAGAAAGCGACTCCACGCGCGAACCGAAAGGAAGATGGAAAGAGAGAGAGAGAGAGAGAGAGAGAGAGAGAGAGAGATTGCCGTTCGTCCGAACTACTCTCTTTGTTAATCTTTCCGATCGATGATTTTGTAACGAGGGCGATCGTAGGCGTGACCCCGCGCCGATCGATATCCGTAATTGTCCGTCTCGAGACAGACAGAGAACGTTCTCCCAATGGTTGTTGCAACCATTTTCTACCAAGAAAAACGGAAAGAGAGAGAACAACTGGTCGCGAACGGACGGAAGAAATTGATTTAGGTCTGTAATTTCTTTCTTTCTTTCCTTCCTCGATTTTTTTTTTCTTTTTTTTTCTTTTAAGGGCTCGATACAACACAGATCTCTCACGAGATAAGATACATCGAGGATACCGTATAAAAAAGTAAATTATCTTTTCGATCGAATTTTTTTAAGAATTAAAATTATGTTTGAGAAAGAGAGAGAGAGAAAGAGAGAAGGGGATATGGACCTTGCAAATAATTCGCAAAACGTAGATCATAAATCGGAGATATACTCGACTACTTCATTCGCTATGTGTACGATAACTATGATATTGCGAATAAATAAATAATTAAAAAAAAAAAAAAAAAAAAAGAAAAAGAAAATTACTCGGAAAAAGTGTACGTATCGATAATTAATTACGAGACGATTCGATCGTTCGAAAATATGAGTAACCACGACGACGACGACGACGCCAAGTAATTTTCGCAAAAATGATCGTCGAAGAGTGAGTGTAACCGTAAAGGTAAAGGCGTTGGTTATGGCCACGGCGCGTACGTACACACATGTCCGACGAGGACAATATCACTGAGAATTTCGAAAGGCGTTACCAAGAAACGCATTCTCGTACAATGAGGCGACGTGTCTCCCAGAGGATGTTTAAATATACCCACACACATTTTCCACGAAGAAATTAACGCGGGTGGTGTAACGAGACTGTGCATTCAAAACGTAATAGACGTACGTGGTTTTATCCACGAACGAGGAACAAAAATCGTTTTATTTCTTTCCACGAAAAAAAAAAAAAAAAAAATATATATATATATATAATATGTCATTTCAAACGCTATTTTCTCACCGTTCAAACGTTTAATACGAAATACTTTTATACTTTTAACGCGCTTCGTCTCTCATACGAAAATAATTTCCTATTTCTTTTTCTTAGAATTAAAGAAAAAAGAAAACAAAAGGAAAAGAAAAAGAAAGTTAAATAACCGTACGATTAATGATCTACTTTTACCTTACGTAAGTAAGTAAGTAGACGAAATTCTCTTGGGCATTACGTCGATGATATCACATCTGTAGATACTGTAACACAATCGACGAGAGACAAAAAAAAAAGAAAAGAATAGAGAAGAAAGAAGAGAAAAAGAAAAAGAAAAAGAAAAAGAACAAGAATAAGAAGAAAATAGATCGATAAGAATATAATGACGCAAGGATAAAGAGAGAAGGTTGGATTCGGACGAAAATGGGTGCGAGTCTATTCTAAGGTTACCGAGAGATCCTATCAGTGATCCTCCACCCGCTGGGTCACCATGATGTATCGATCTTGTACGTTCCTTGGGTAGAGTCTCAACCCCCTTAGGCATGTTCGCTACACCATCCCATCGCTACTCGCGAGACCCGCAGGAGCCTCGCTTGATTTCATACGTGAGTCGATGAAACATGAATACCTTTAACGCCACACCACGGTCTGCGCTGCTCGTTGGTGGGATCACGCGGCAAAGAGACCCGCGATAATGGTACCATACGTACGAGTCTCGCGTAGGACTCGTAAAAAGAAATAAGAAAAAAAAAAAAGGAACGATGAATGGACAGAAAGAAAGAAACAGAAAGAGAGAGAGAGAGGGGGGGGGGGACACGCTTCTATCTAAATGGATTATATTCGCACCTTAAGTACTCGCTTAGACGGTAGAACTGGTTCCGATATTGCGCCAAGTTTGCCGACCGTAGTAGATTCCGATCGTGCGAAAGTCTTTTCAATACGGGCGAGAAGAACACGAGAGATGGTAGTACCAAGGTACGAGGACTGACAATAAGATTTATCCTTAGAACTGTTACCTCGTACACTCTCTCTCTCTCTCTCTCTCTCTCTCTCTCTCTCTCTCTCCTTCTCTGTGTGTGTGTGTGTGCGTGTGTGCAAGTGTACAGCGCCGATCGGTACTATCGAGGAATAATAATATAGACTGGTATCGACATTGAATCAAGCCAAAAAAGATATTTCATTGTTGTTTTGTGTAATACCGATCGAATAACAACGGCTTACATATCATTTACAAGGTGGTCCAGTATTCTCGTAAGCACGTGAGTCGCCGTGACACGACGAATTTGTCACGCGTTAGGTCACGCTACGTGTTCCTCGCTCACTCTTTATCTCTTTTTCTCTCTCTCTCTCTCTCTCTCTCTCTGTCTCTCTCTGTCTTTCATACTTTTTTTATCTTCTTCTATCACGTCGCTTTATCTTCCTCTATCTATCTCTCTCTCTCTCTCTCTCTCTCTCGTTTCTCGTTCTCTTTCTCGTTTCTTACCTGCTCTCATGTAGGTGCTACTTGCGCGCATCGCAACAACTCGGAGCAATAAATTTCTGGGACGAAAAGCAGGGAGTCACACAACCGCCACCATCGTCGTCGTCGTCGTCGTCGTCGGTGTCATAATCGTTCTTTCTACGACATTACCTTCTTGGCGCCTCTTCTTTTTCTACTTCCTCCTCTATCTCGAAACGAAGCAACGAATACGAATACAAAAACGGGATGGGGACGTAGAAAAGATAGATTCTAAACGCCCGTAGCGTTATTATATATGTATACCTCCTCCTCCTCCTCCTTGGTTCTACGGTCTTACGCGATTTCCATGTCTCTCGTGGCGCATTATTTTCCATCCAACAGAATTCTAGCTTGTAACTTGGAAATCGTTGAACAGATCCGGTAAGTACTACGACGACGACGACTTCTTCTTCTTCTTCTTCCTCGAGTTAAAAACCATCGTGGAAGCTGACCCACCACCATCAGAACCACATGGAAATCGACGATAATAAATTAGTTTCAGACTTTCTTAAATAACGTATTATTTGATTTAAGAACGATGGTCGCTCTCTTCTCTTCTCCCTCCACAATCGCGATATTCCTTTCTTTTTTCATTTGTTGTTTCTCTCTCTCTCTCTCTCTCTCTCTCTCTCTCTCTTTCCTTTCGCGAAATCCGGATCATCGACGGATTAATTTCAAAGCGTGTCCGACGAATTACCCTTTTCCCCGATATATATATATAACACTCTTCTCTCGGCGAACGTCAAGATACGAAAAGGTACAATGGCTCGCTCAGAAAATCGTCACGCTTTGACTTACGACACGGTGTTGTATACGTCGAAGTAGGAAATCGTTTTCTAGATCGTGTCGTGTTTCTTTCCTTTTTTTTCTTCTTCTTCTTCTTCTTCTTCTTATTTCTTTTTCTTTTTCTTTTTCTTTTTTTATCTTTCTTTGATATAGCGTTAACGGAAGTCCAGCAGCTCGTGCCGTGAGACCGGAATCGTCCACTTGGAATTTCAGTTGGTCGCATTTATGTTGTGTGAGGTCGCTCGAGAAAAAGGGAGAGGAGAGAGAGAGAGAGAGAGAGAGAGAGAGAGAGAGAGAGAATAGGAAAAGAGAGACGACGGCGAGAGGACGTCCTGTTGGTTGTACGGCGAGAAATCGTAATGTCTTAGAAGAAAAGCGACTATGAGAGGTTGGAGAAGAAAAGTGAAACGGAGAGAGAGAGAGAGAGAGAATGATAGGATGAACCGCGAGAGAGAGAGAGAGAGAGATGCGCGAGGCACGAGGCACAGGGGCATGCGCGAATCCATATCTAATCATGAATTTAACGCTTTTTATAGTGTCGTCGACGGATCATTTTCCCACAGCTACTACTCTATAGGGGAGGAGGGGTGGGGGGAGGGCCACCGTGAATGAAACCTGAACGCCGTCGATGCTTTTAACGCTATCAATCGAGTTTTATACGTTCGACGAGATCGATTTTGTTACACGAGTGTATATGTATGTATATACCTATATCTTTTTATATAAACTTTTATACACGCACACATATATATATATATATAGACTTATTTATAATATACAAAAAGAAAGAAACATTTGTTGTTTTCGACATAAATCAAGACGTACAAGTCTAACGAAGAAAAAGATATTAGTATGAAAGAGGCAACAACAAAACGCGCATCGAGCAAATCTCCTTCGTTCGATAGTACGACGACGACGACAACGAAGACGACCACCATGATCGCCACGCGTCGAAACGCTATCGTGAATCAATCACTATCATCTTTTATTTTTTTGACGAGGCGTTTATTGTAACGCGAGGAGGCCGCCCTATACCGGTAGTGAGAGAGAGAGAGAGAGAGAGAGAGAGATCTCTTCGATCGATTGATCGGTTATTAAATACGCATGGCCCATCAAACGTCGTATATGTACCATGTAATTATCACCATCATTCTTATTATTATATACCGCTCGATAACCATTCGTTACTACCTTCTTATAACGTGTAATTAGTAGAAATGTTTGTTACCCGTATCGCTTCACGATGTTGAGATCGAACGAATCGATGATGATGATGATGATGATGATGATGATGATGAAGAAGAAAAAGAAGAAGAATCGATCATCGACCGTCCAAAAACAAATCCAAATTTATTAATCCTTTTTATTCTCTTTTTCTTTTTTTTTTTTTGCAACGATCGTCGTGACGTTCGTCGTTCTTCTTTCGAATTAAAAAAAAAAAAAAGATCAACGCGGTGTTAACGTCAATTCGAGTATGCTTGATAAAATATGAAATAAAGTAAAATAAAAGAAAAAGAAAAAAAAAGTTACTTGCGCGTCCAGCGTTAAAGTTACACAACGTGTAACAATTCAAAAGATGAAAATCGCCGATCGAAAAGTGAAACTGTGTGAATAATGATTGTACGTTAATGTTCGAGATTCGATAAGTACCCTCCTCGATCACTTTTGTCTCACGTTTCCTTCGCGCAACCTTAACGGTTAACGGATTAAATATTGAGAAAATTAGACATTCTATGGGGCACATCGATGGTAATACTCATTTTATCCGTGAAGGTATCGTAATCGAATACGGTGTTAGAGTGGGACCCCGTCGGTTGTGTAACACATAAAACGGGGCGCACAAAAGGCGATGCTTATCGGGGTTGGAGGAGGTTCCGCGTAATCTATCCAATTATCGTTCGATCAGAGCCGTATCCTTCAATGTCCAGGGCCCCGTCGACTTTACCAAGAACAGTACCCTCTCCTCGAACGAACAAGGATATCGTGGTCGTTTACGTGCGCCCAAAAAAAAACAAAAAAAAAAGAACGACTTCTCTGCGGCACAGTCTCGATATCGGCGTCGTTCCGTACCACAAAAGTTGGTTCCTTTTTTCTTTTTTTTTTTTTTTTCTTAATCTCGCACGATCGCTCACCCGTGAAAGAACCAAACAACGAGAGCAAGATTATTAATTGGTAACTCTGAATTAATTAACGATTCGACAAAAAATATACCCGAGAACTAAGAAAGGGTCCCACGGGAGAATGAACGAATTCTAGAGTTTTCAGGTAGAGAGGTTTCCCCGGTATTCAGATTGCTCGAGCGTATAAACGAGGATCTTTCTCGATGTGAAAGTGAGAAAAGAGAAGGAAAAGAAGTTGGAGAAGAGTGGTAGGAATAGTGGAGTATAGTAAAGATGGGAGCGAGCGAAGAAGAGAACCGGGTTAGGTGAAACACAAAAGTAAGACGAAGACGAAGACGAAGACGAAGAAGACGAAGAAGAAGAGAAGGGAGGTAAAAATGTTTGAAGAAAAAGAAGAAGAAGGGAAAGGAGAGGAGAGGAGAGGAGAGGCAAAGGGGAAGAGAAAAGAGGGAGTGGACCGCGGCGAGGTCGCGACCCGTAAGCCCGCAGGGCCCCAGTGAAAGGCCCAACGGCGATCCGCATCCGCGGGGGCCTACGACGTAGACCCGAAGTCGAGCCGAACGAACGAACGAACGAACGAGCGAGCGAGAGCGTAGCGAGTAAAACCGAGACGAACGGACGGATGGAAGAAACGAACGAACGAACGAACGAACGAACGAACGAACGAACGAACGAACGGACGAACGGAGGGACGGAGGAACACGAGGGCCTCGGTGAGGAGGCATCGTGAGTCGTTTCTTAAGATCGCCTTCTTCTTGGCGGGCCCACTGCCATTATGGCGCACTTAAAGTGGCAATCGTGTGGAAGGCAGCACCGCCGCGCAATATAGCCAAGAGTTGCGCAACCTAAGCTTGACCCCACCCTAAGGTCCTCCAACCGTGGACGAGTCTCTACTACTATGCCACGGCGAACGTAATCGTGACACGGCACTATACCTCGCTACTGACGGAATCCTCCTGCTCTTTCTTCCATTACAGGACTTATCGTTATCGAATATATAGACTCTTTTTTATTTTTTTCGTAACTTTAAAACAAGATCAATGAACGAGGATATGCGTGTACATGCATACGTGTGTGTGTGTGTGTGCGCGCGTGTGTGTACGTATATATACAGGACGAGTTTTTTTAAATTGAGATACCTAAATGTCTCGAAAATAAATTCAGTCTCTAATCGTTTCATACATTTTTAAATATGTAATTAGCAAGTATAATCGATGAAGGACAGACAGATGACCATTCGTTATTGTGAGACTGAAAAGGACGTTTTTTTCAAATTAGAATTAATTAGAAACTTATGGAGAGAAGAATAAGGATGTCTTTTTTTTTTTAATTAGAACGATAACAGGACCGATAATATATACGTATATATATAAATATATATATATATATCGTAGGAAGAGCGAAGATCATATGCAAATATGATCATAATGCACGCGCGACCGTATCGCACCCATTTTCATGATTTAAATACATCTAATTATTTACGTAAGTCGATAAGCTAACGTAACGAGAAGCGAACGAGCGACTCGTTGATTATTATTATCATTATCATTATTATTATTATTATTATTATTATTTATAGTGCATAAATACGAGTTATATAACGGTAGGCAAGTCTGATCTCTATAAAGGTACTATATTATAGATGTATATGCTCGAGAGACGATTAAAAGTGAATTAACAACCGACTCTACCAGAATAGATCGAGTACGTGAGGAAATTTAAATATCATTTTCATATCTCTATAACGAATGATTTGAAAACTAAAATTGCGATAGCTATCGGTAGTTTAACGTTAACTTATTAGAGATAAAGATATGTAATACGTACGTACGTACGTACGTACGTACATATATAGATAAAACGTAGTATATAGTATGTTCGCGATATCGGTTAACAAACATTTGAAACGTCGAGTATCGAGGTGTAGTACTAGTCGAGAAGTTTCAGTACGAAAGTAACTCAGGACGCATCTTCGAGCGTGTTCCAACATTATGGTTTCTCTAATGGAAAGAAGAAGATTTTCTGCGTCGTCCAAAGGTAGGAGAAGGTAGAGGTATTTCCTCGCGAGGTTCGAAGCGCGTTGCTTCTCGAAGATAGTCCGTCGTCGTCGTATCCCTTACGACTGCTTTCAGTCTTCTCTAAAGTGTTTTAGAACTCCGTGGAAGTGGGTGCTCTCAGCCGTTTTCTCTCCGGCAAACTACCTTGTTCTTCTTCTTCTTCTTCCTCCTCCTCCTCCTCCTCCTTCTCCTCCTCCTCCTCCTCTCTTATTCTGTTACCACGGATAAAAGCAAGAAAGAAGTCGATGCGCGTGCGCGCGAGCTCCGTCTAACCCGGTTCTCGAAGATTCATCCAGGTTGTCTCGCACTTGTGTGGCTCTTATGGTTTCTACTAACGACCTTTCCCTTCGATAGCTTACGCGATTTAATAGTCGAGTACGCGAGGGAGCGCTCGAACGCGTATCACCGTATCTTCGTGTTAAACCTATGTGAATATAAACGCGCGCGCGAGGGCGCATATATGTGTGTCTGTATACGTATATGAGAGATATAATACACGAGTCTCAGCGATTCTAGAATCCTACATGAGAGAGAAGGAAAGAGGAGGAGAAAGGGGAGAGAGAGAGAGAGAGAGAGAGAGAGAGAGAGAGAGAGAGAGAGAGAGAAGCAAGCGCCCACAAAGATCGGACGATCGGGTAAGGGGAAAGTTATGTGCGATCCTCGAGCCTTCGCGCAAAACGCGTCTTCTCTCGATATCTCTCTCTTTTTCTCTCTCTCTCTCTCTCTCCCTCTCTCCCTCTCTTTCTTTCTCTCCACCGTGGAGCCGGTTTCTGCATTCTAAATATACTTGTTGCCCGTTTAAATCTTTCCCGGTGATTTCGTACAGTGGTCTCTCCTCAGTCTCTCTCTCTCTCTCTCTCTCTCTCTCTCTTCCTCTTCCTCTTCTACCAAGTCCGTCATTTTATTTAATCCTTTGTTATTGTGTTTCTCTATCCGCTCTGCTTAACTCGTTGCGTATAAGGTTATTTTTGTTCTTTCTTCCTTTTGTATTTTTTCCCTTATCACTATCGCGCATCGAGCTCAGGTAGCAGAATAATTTCACATTCCCCATTCTTTTATTTCCTTAACTCTTAACTCGAAACGAAACTTCCCAGATCGCTTTCCAGGTGCATAAGGATAACTACACGATCCGGCATGGGCCCCGGTGTATCCATGATCTTTTCAAATCCTTTGTCGTACGTACGTAATCCTATCTTGGATTAGTTGCCCAAAGGAGCAGCATAGTCATCGTACCAATATCGCATTAATGGGAGAAAAATTATGCGTACGATCCACTCCTCGTGGAAGCTCATATATCCCGCATTACCCAGAGCTGATCTCTTCTTAATGACTATACCTCTCCTTTTCGATTTACCGTAGGGGAAATACTCGCAACTCGCTCAACACTTCTGTCGTCGCCGCTGTTAAATAACGATCGCTGTGTTCCCGACACTGATCCCTCTCTCTCTCTCTCTCTCTCTCTCTCTCTCTCTCTCGATAGTTATTTTCCAAGTAAGCAAAAGTAAGCAGGCGTTACGCGAAACAAAATGAGGAACGTCGCTCCGCAAAGGGAAGTGTTCTCCGAAGCAATTGAAATAAACGACGAAATTTACCGAGCGACGACTTCTTAAAACGTTCGAGAGGAGGATTCACAGCGAGTGCCTTTGCTCGCTAAAATATTCTCACGTCTACCTACGGCACTTTACACGCTTCTGCAAAACAACCGTACACGTACACAGGGGCAAAATGATCTCGCGTACTACGACGACGATTATCTCTCCCCACCCACCCCTACCACCCCCTACCCCCTACTCCCGTAAGCCCGTCTCCAGGTTCTTTTTAACTGCGAGAACAAATGAACAATTTTAACCATTTTAAAAGGTTTCAACGAGGATACGCTCTCTTAAGACAGGTAGAAAATATTTAACGAAAGGTTTAAGTCGAGCCACGAAAAATTATCGATTCTTAAAAGGGAACGGCGAGGGAAGGGCGGGAGAGACCTTGAAACACACGGAACGTAGTTTATTTTTTTTTTCTTTTTTTTTTTTACCGAGTAATTCCCTTTCGACGATTCCAACGAAAACGATTGTTACGTTCGGGTTAAACGTCGTTAAAAACCATCGTAAAATAAATGTCAACTCTAACGCAATCACCCGGGCACGTTTAACTGCAAGCCGGGCGCCCTCGTCGTCGTCGTCGAAGGTGTACAACGACGGAGTCATTAATTATCTTTTAAGTTCTGTCACATCCAAATAAGCACCTGAAACTATTATTCTCTTTTGTCGGCCCACTCTCTCCCTCTTTCTCTCTCTCTCTCTCTCTCGGAGAGACACGTAAATGTACAAGGGGATCAAACACGCGCGTTTTACGTTCGTTATTTCTTTTTCCTTCTTCCTTTTTCCCTTTTCGTTATTTTAAACGTATACGTAAAAATATGATAAAACCGGCAACGTTAATACCGTCGTTGTTCTTTCTCAAATTATATCGAATGACGGACAACGTGGAATCGGAGAATTCCCTAACGGATACGAACGTACATACATACGTACGAACCATTACTTTATTCTATTAAGGAAGAACGGACGACTCGGACTCGATACGCGCATCAATCTTGCACTAATAACGTGCCGGGACAATTTACTTTGTCTCAGCCATCTGCCGTGTATTAAAGCCCATATGCAGTTACGGTTTCTGTCTCGAGGCAAAGAGAAATCATACTCTCTTTCTCTATCTCTCTCTGCTCTTTGATAACCGTATATCCCCCCCCATCCCCCCAGGAAAATACTATCTCTCCACGCAATCACGGATGCACCTCCGTGGGTCCGATGCCATGGCCCTACGCGGATCAAAGTACACCGCTTCGGCTACAATTAACCGCACCGGAGAGGTGAATACAAATACTATTTGCCGGAGCCATCTTCGTCGCTTTGTAATTAGTACACCTCTACCTACACACGCCCGTCATCGTTGTAGTCTTTCTCTCTCTCTCTCTCTCTCTCTCTCTCTCTCTCTCTCTCCTCTCTCGATGCTTAATAAGAAAATAGTCTTCGTTCGCGAATACGACGATAGATTTTGTTACCCACGCGATTTCTTCCGACTTTTTAAACTGTCCATCGTCGTCCATCGTCCGCCGTAATGCCTGACGTCATTCGTGAATATCTTACAAAGCGCCGTCGTACCGCCGTAAACGAATTGAATTTCTACTTACTTATAATTTAATAATCGTTATTACTTTTGTTCCTTTTCTCCCTCTCTTTTTTTTTTTTTTTAAACAGGTTCGCATCTAATCAAATTTATATTATATTACCTAAATGATATGAATCGCGAGAATCGTTATTGTCGTAACTCGTGACTCGTGGAAATCAACGACGACGACGACGACGATGACGATGACGACAATGACGACCTTTCAAAACCAAACAAAACCATTTCAATGGGTCCTCCTATATCACAGGAAATGCTTTCCCTTCTTCGCGATAACGGTTTCATGGGTGTCGCTGTAAGCGTATATACGGGGCATTGATAAGAGTAGTCGACGTTAAGTACAAAAATCTGAATATGTAGGAAAAGAGAAAAGAAAAGAAATAAAAAAGGGAAAGATCGCTTAAACCGAGTACGTTTACCAATCGTCTATGTATAACGTCATTAAGAACAGGAACGTTAAAGGGATAGACATAAACTCATCGTCTAGCGAAACAATCAACCGAGCCACCTATGGCTTCCATCATGTTCTAGACATGCACGAGAACAAATTAGGATCCACCGGTTACTTGACAAATTTCGTCTAGCTCTGCGGGAGAGCACCTTCTAATATCCTTCCTCTTCCCTCTCTTTCTCTCTTGATCCCTCTTGTTCTTCGTCCTCCTTTCTCTCTCTCTCTCTCTCTCTCTCTCTCTCTCCCATCCTCCGCATATATATCCCTCTTTCGTTTCCACTGTCATAGAACTCGGTTGGCCGCGCGTAATCGCCGCCGGCCATCCTTAGGTATTCCTCGCACGAGAACACTCTCGAACCTTTCGATACGTAGCCATGTTCTCTATTCTCGTAGGCTCTACTTTACCTGTGCTTTACTCGTGTATACGTATATACGTATGTATATGTATATATATATATATATGTGTGTGTGTGTGTGTGTGTGTCTATATGCTTGTGCGCGCGCATCGGCAAGGAACGTTTGTACTGGAGCGTGCAATACATATCGGCTTGATAGGTGGTAGGACGAAGGAGGATGAGGCCTTCCTCGGTGAAGAAGAAGAAGAAGAAGAAGAAGAAGAAGAAGAAGAAGAAGGTACCGCTATCGCCCTCTGACCTCTCGGAGGCAAGCGAACGAGGCCTCCTTCCTTCACGGGCACCGGTAATTTTGCCTTCGGTCCTGCTGGCTTCCTGGTGCTACCCAGATCTAGATCATCGAAAATCCCGAGACGAGTTGTTGCCCCCCTTCGTTTGCGTTACGGGCTAACACCGATCCTCTCCCTCCCACGTCCTCCCCCCCCCCCCTCTCTCTCTCTCTCTTTCTCTTTCTCTCTTTCTCTTCATCTATACTCTCTTTTCTTCTTCTCTCGAGGATTCGCAAATGAGAACGGCGTCTTCGAGCATAACTCTTGTCGATGTTACTATGCCGAACGAATGCGCCGCAACACAAAATCCCTATCTACGTTATTGAACTTTGTTTAACCGTGGGAATGAAAGATCTCTTCCATGTGACGTATCGGAGAAAACGATAAACGTAGCTCTATAAAGTTATTAACGATGACTTAACCATAACGTTATCATCATCGTATATCGTTACGGTTAACTTGATGATGATTATGATTATGATTATGATTATGATTATGATGATGATGATGTCTTACGTAAAACCTAAAATAATAATAATAATAATAATAATAAAATATTACGAGAATCGAAGAGTAATAAAATTTCCGATGGAAATAAATCGTATTAAACAAACAAGACGTTTCGCGAACGACCAAAAAAGTGTTGCTCGATCAATCTTTTGTAGCTTTTTGTTACGTACGAACACTGGTAGTATTATATTATGTACGATCGCGAATGTTTTAGGATTAATCGACTACTCTCGCTAGTAACGACTTGCAACATCGATACAGAAAGAGAGAGAGAGAGAGAGAGAGAGAGAGAAGGAAAAAGAAATCTTCTCAGCTTCCGTTCTCACGACTAAAAGCCTTCGTCGATCCTTTAAAGAAAAGAAGAAGAAGAAGAAAAAACATGAGAGAACGAGGAAAAAGAAGATTAAAACAAAAAAAAAAGTTAAACAAAAATAAAATCGTGTAAGAACGAAGCGAGATAGAAGCACAATCGTCAACGTCATAAATCGCGCATCTATATGCGTACGTACGTACGTACGTACGTATGTATAGTACGATCGAATGTAAATACTCGTGATTCTTAATTATATATGTAAAATATTCTCTCGGTAATCAAATGCAGATGTATGATAAACGAAACTTCAATTAAAACAGTTTCTTAAGAAATCTTAACGACAATAATATCCTCGAAAGTTTTATAAACTACAGAGTAAAATAAAATACGATATATATACTTATACACACACACACACACACACAATTTCTTGGGCAACGTTCTAACCTCATTACATATTTTTTCTTAACAACTCTTGTTTCGGTCTAATATCCATCATTGGAATAAAGAAACTAGAGAGAAAGGAAAAAAAAGAATTAAGAAAGAAAAAGAGAGAGAGAGAGAGAGAGAGCAAACGATCGTGGAAGAATACGTTCGTTTTAATCGCTAATCGCCAATTACGCAGGGCGTCCAGCTTCCAAAACTCTCAGAGAAGCATTTTAACGAGCCGCTGTGTCGCCCAGCAAGGAATTTAACTTCGTCTCATCCTTCGAGTACCTTCCACCGATGGGTCCCTCCTCACGACGAGAGAGCACCCACAATGGTGTTCGCGATACCCTTTCTCTCTCTCTCTCTCTCTCTCTCTCTCTCTTTCTTTCTTATTCTCGTATGTTCGTCGTTTCTCCTACTTCAGTCCACCTTCTTTTAACCGTGTCCGAACAAGGAACGTGTGTATGTTATATGTGTCTGTGTGTGCGTGCGTGCGCGCTGCACCCCGTACCAATTAGCGCATACTTCGGCTCTTGGTGTTCGGGACCCCAGCATGGTCCCGACAAAAGGTGTTCTCTCTTTCTTTCTTTCTTTCTTTCTCTCTCTCTCTCTCTCTCTCTCTCTCTCAGGACCCAACAACGACGAAGCACGATCCCCGTTTTCAAGGTGACTTTTCTTGGCATATTTAACCCTTCGAACGTTAAGTCACAGTACCGGAGAATAAGTTTTTTGGACCCGGATCCTCTCTCTCTCTCTCCCTCTCTCTCTCCTTTTCTCTCTTTACCCTTTTATCTCTTTTATCCCTTTCTCACGTCGTAATCGTTATTTGTTCCCTTTCGGGTCGCCGGACCGAACGAAAGTGAATTAACCTAAAATACGATAATTACGTAACGCATTGGAATTCGAACGAGAAACCTTGCGAGATCCTCCTCCTCCGTATTGTTCGGTTGGTTACAACTTTAACTTACGATTAATAACTTACGATTTATAACGGCTTTGAGTTAATAATAAATATAAAATCGCAACGTACGATCTATATATAATTTAACGTCGATCTTCTGTGCGTGCCTGATACATCGCGCAGGCCGATTATTAATTTATAATTAATAGTTACTTGTTATAGTATCACTTACCATAAATAAACGAGTTATTCATTAAGTACGAGCGTTCTTAACGTTTAATTCGCTAACGTTCTTATTAAAATGACGAGCTACGTACGTTCTCCTTCCTCTCCTTCCTCGCCGTTCAGGGAGAACTAAATCGATTTGTTATTCTTCTTACTTTAGAAAAGATACATACCTATGATAATAATATTGATACACGCTTGCCTCCTTGTTTTCTTGCTTCGAGACATTGACCTTGTACACCTCGATCTTTCGTAAGAATATTTATTTACACCGTACGATCGGTCGATCAATATTCATTACTCGTTGACCGACATATTTGCATACGCCATCTTTTTATATAAAACCTTATTTGTACAATGTCTCATTCGTTAACCAATAGGAAATAACCTTCGTCATTATTGTACGATCCCGTGATTGGTCAACGAGAGCCGAAAATAATTATTAGCTTGTTAACCCATTCAACGCGATATTTATTTATATACGTTGTCGATCGTCAGCCAATAGGAAATAACTTCGTCGTCATTGGACGACGCACGTCGGAAATGATTTAAGTTCGTTCGTAATTGGTCCTCTAATTATTTTTTCTCTCTCTCTCTTTTTCTTTGCCCCGTTTTATATCCCGATAAAAAATTACGATGGAAATGAACTTTGCGATTATTAATAATATACAATTATTAATTTAACCGTATACCGATGCTCGTTAATCGTTTACGTATCTCCTTTATCTCGTGCATATACAATTGCAATTATTCTATATTAATTGTATGTAACGTTCAATTAGATCGAGTTTTCAATTTGATATAGAAATAATGTTCGTATTGATATAACGGTAAGATGATGATTAATTTTTTGGAAAAAAAAAAGGAAAGAAAATACGACGAAATGAAACGCCTCTCTTACGGGTCCCGGTAACGGTGTCTTGCATCGTGTTTCGCGCCATAGGGTTTAAGTATAGAGTAAACGTATAAGAGCTATACGTAATAATCTACGACGAAATTGCAGATACCAAAAGAGAAGTTCGAGAAATGCTATATGCATAATTTGTACGTATATGTATGTGTATATATATATATATATATATATATATATATATATATATACGACGTGTACATATATGCATTGATAAAAAAAAAATATGATAAATCGTTTCATTATTATTAACGTATCTAATTTTTCTACAGATAACGTATCTACATCCGAACGATAGTTAAGTACGCTGCATATTTTCTCGCTCAATTCAATCGCAATTCTTTTGTCAACGTCACGATCGCTTAACCTTTCGAGACGTTAATCCTTTTTCTTCCTTTTTTTTGTTTTCGTTTTTTTTTTTTTTTTTTGGTTAAATCTTCCGCGCTCTCATCTACATTTCAGACAAAACTATTTTTGGGACCGATGTAAAAAAGAAAAAGAAAAAGAAAAAAAAAAAAGAAAAAAAAAGGAGAAAAGAAATTAAATTAAAAAAAAATAAAAAAAAAAGTTAACAAAGAGAGAAAAAATTAAATTAAATTTTCAGGATAATGTCGTGTTTCGGCGGTCAGGAGAAGCAGATATATCTGGCGGAGGTGTTGGTCGACAAATTGCAATTGACGCCGAACAGATTGAAGGACATAGGCGATCGGGCCGTCGCAATTAAGGTCAAGCTTCTCGATTTCCCCCTGTTCGAGATATCGCGAGACGATTTCGAATCGTTCAAGGGATCGCCTCTCGCGAACGCAGAGAAAAACGGGATCGTACGTTTTTCCATGGGTAGAAGTTGTTTGTTCATAAGAAAACCGAAGGATCTCGTGGAGGAGCTTCGCGGTGCTAGCGTCGGTATAGGAGTATTTTGCGTCGGTGATACTTATCCTTTGGCCGAGGCCGTCGTCAAATTGTCCGGCTGTTTGTGCGATCAAATCGCTATGTCGACGAACGACCCCGAAAATATGCCAAAGCCGTTCTCGGTCAAGGGTGGTTTTCACCTATTGGATCCGGGAGAAAATCCCTCGGGTACGTTGGACATGGAATTGAGGATCACCTGTTTCGGACGATTCATAACGACCAAGTACGAGCTTAGACCGAGCTTTTTTGTTTTCAAGAAGAAGAGGAACGGCATGGAAGAATTTTGCGTCGAACGAAATATACCGCCTCACGTACGTCAGGATTTGCTCAAGGATGATTATCCTCTGCCAGAATCGATACGCGAAAATCTTATCGCGAGTACGGACGTCAAGGAATTAGCCTCGCAAAAGAATAAAAAGAAAGCTAAGAAGAACAACAAGAAGGCTTCGAAATGACGACGATCCGGTCCTCCTATTCGTGTTCATTATGATTATAATCGATGATCAATGCATTGATCCTGATTGTTAATATGTTTTTCCTTTCTTTTTTTTTTTTTTTTTATGCTTATAAATAACTTCGATATTAAATATATGTGTAGTACGTACGTACGTACGTACGTACGTACGTACGTGCATGCATGCATACATAGATAAGAAAAGATTGATATATTGCAATAGCGACGTATGCGAATTTTTACATTAGATGGAATCTAAATCAAATAAATAACGAACAAGTTAAATTTATTTTTCCAAAGTCGTTATTTAATTACATGTAGATATGTATGTGATCCACGGGTTAATATAATATATCACCATGACAACCAAATATCTTCGATCGATTCCGATGACCGAAAGCAACATAGACGGTTTAGAAATTAGACGTCGGTCTTGTCGACCACAAAATTAATGGCGTATCTCGCAATATTAATAAACCTGAAATAATCCATCGGATTAGATATGCTTCCTAAATTCTTGTTCAAATAAAAACGAAAGATCGTATCTCCGGCTAAGGTTTTTATCTTGAAACTATCCGATGAGCAAAAAATTGTCTAAAAAAGGGAATAATTCATTGCAACGAGGTGCCTCGCCAACGTCACGGCTGCCAATAAACGATCCAGGCTTTAAAGATTTAACGACAGCTGAGAAGTTGAACTATCGTGAGTATCGTAACTTGATTTACAAAGCTTATCCCAACGAGCCAACTTGCCATTGTCAGGCGACAAAGCAAACGCTGCACCCATTAATATGCCGTTCCGGTTGTCAGCGTCCGTGTTGCATGAAATTAAGAAATCCTCAAAAGCTCATTGTAATATGTAAAAACGAAAATTTATCGTCAGAAACGAGGAAACAAAATGAGGAAGGATAATGGCCGATTAATGACCGGAGGGATTGAGGACGACGATTACTCCGATGCCGGTACACCGATCGACGCCGACAGTAACATCGAATTCACTTGGTACGGCGATAAGATCACGAAAGAGAGTAATCGTTTGCAAGGTGGAGGGCACGAATACGATCTACCGGGTTGCGTGTGTACCGGCGCACCGAGTCTTTATAGAAAAACGGAGGAGACGGGTGGTTGTAAGGGCAGATTGAAAAGTTTAGAAAAGGCGAAACCCGGTTGTACATGCGCGGGACAGGATCCGGCCGTATGGAATAAGGGCGGTCCAGATTGCAATAAGAAACCTTGTACGGGCATCGACTGTCTCCTGCGCGCATTCAAGGAAGCCCAAGAATTCGTGGACTCTTTAGGGAAGGTACCTGGCCTCGAAGGTTTGGGCTTGATGGACCCTTCGGAGAGTCCATTCTTTGGGAGAGACATCGGGAAAGATTACGAGACCGACGAAACGCTGGCAGAGAAGAGAGCGCAGGCTATAACCTCGCAATTACCATCACCGAATCCTCATTGCACGGCTCCTTGCAATCCACGCATCGGAACGCACAAGTTCGATACGGGCATCAGTAACGTTTCCGTGCCTCATCCAACCTCGGCTTACAGCGCAGCGACGCCACTGACGATAGCCGTGCCAGGTCGTACGGGGGTCGTACGCGAAGCTGTACCCGCGCTAACTGATAACGGTTCGACCGTTGTTTATGCAAAGCCTAAAAAGAAGGAGGAGAAGAGAGAGGAAAAGATCGACAAGTCGAAGGAAATCGATGCCGCGCCATCCGTACCGTTGGAAATCGATCTGGGCCCTTGCGGTGAGCCTAAATGTAAATCGAGGCGTAAGAAGGGCATGGCCGTTGTAGAATCCATCGAAAATAATGATTTTTCTCATAAAAAATCAGCGACGCAAATAAAGCCTCTGAATACTGGCGTGATAACCTCTTTGACAAGCAGCAAAGCTAGCGAAAAGGGTAAGCATAAGCTTAAGATCAATTCTATTGGTCCCTCCGGTGATCGCGCTATTAAAACACCGATAAAGGTCAGTAAGCGCGTTATGCGTTACGTGTATTCCATCGGCGATGTTTATCCCGGTGTTCATTATGGTCACAAGAATTGTATCGATGTTCGTATGAGAGTACCGGCCAATATGGGCTGGCTATGGAACACCAGCAGCACGCTTTATAACTTGAAACCGCGAATCGGCTGGAAGCCTGGCGCTATAGGAAGGTATTTGAGCGAATTGCTTAAAGAGGCAAAGGCTGGCTCGAAGGGTAAACCAAGGGCCTTACCTTTCCGTGCTAGAAAAGGCAAAAGTTATAGGAGTATAAGCTTTACGTCGGTGAAAAAATTGCAAACGAAGAAAGAGAACGAAGAGGAAACTGAACTACCACCGACTTTGCACATTCATAGAAAAGATGGAACTTACTACGTAACGATGTATCCGATCAAGCAAGAGACGATGGATCAACCGAAATTGGAACAACCCATGAAACCCTTGCAATTTAAAATCGTTAAGAACAAAGACGACGAATCTGTGGCATCGAGCTCGACCGCGTCGGATATGGAAATCGAATTTTCACCCCCTGCGGCGGTTAATAGGTATCGAAAGAAGCCCGACGTCATTCACATCGAAACCCAGGTTAAGCACCAAGATATACTCGATGCATTGAAAATCGCAGAAATTTCGAAGAAAGATAAGAAATTCAATAAATCGAGGAAGCCGAAAAAATGAAGCGATCGAAGAACGCCGTCGTATTATCCGCCTAAACGTGATCTTAGGAAAAATCAGTAATCCCGAAACGAGCGAATTTCTTTCAAACTAAAAAACAAAAATTATTACAAAAATTTACTTACAAAAGTTTACTATCATCTCGTCATTATACTAAAGAACGGTATCGAAGCGTTGCATAGACGGTGCAATATCTACTATTATCTATGTCGATTCGAAATTTCGCGCGCTTTCGATACTTTGCACTTCGCCTTATCGAACGGTGCGTCGTTTGCCGCGTAACGACGCTAATCGATAGTACAGGATACTTGTGACAGTTGAAGATCTAATCCCAGGAGAAAAATATGGATGCCGTTAAACAAAGTAGAAAAAATGAAATCGTACGGAAGAAAATACTCGACATAAGAAAAATTAAAATAGGAACATATCCGATAGATTCGCCTTGGGTTAAGCCAGTAAGAATTTTTTATACGCAAGATGGACATGAAAAAGTTTGGGACGTTGTCAAGTCGCATGACAGCGTGGGAATCGTTGTCTTTAATACGACTCGAAAGAAACTCATCTTGGTCAGACAATTCCGTCCAGCGGCATATTACGCTTGTCTACCGGATAAAGTCGAGGAAATCGATCTTGAGCAATTTCCACCGTCGTTGGGTCTGACCTTGGAATTGTGTGCGGGTATCGTTGACAAGGACAAACCTCTCGTCGAGATAGCCAGGGACGAACTGAGGGAAGAGTGCGGATACGAGGCGCCCGCGTCAGCTTTCGCGGAGATCGTCACCTACAGGTGGAAAGATAATATAGTGAACTACAATGTGAATATAAAAAAGGGACACGAAGAGTCATTCGCGTTGTCGAGGTTGTCAATGTTGTCAAAAGTATTTCATAAAAAATCCAATGCCAACATTGAAAATATAGGAATAACAACAATTATAAAACGTTTCGTTGCATTACTCTTGATATTATTTCAAAATATATTAAGTATTCTCGTATTGTACATGTATAAAGTCCACCCTCCCCCCTCTTTTTGCACCGTCCATATGTTATATTTGTTGTTCTTAATAAAATATATATTTATTATTTATCCACGTACGATTATTGTTAAGCTTCTATTTTATTTACATCTTTCGATTCTTGCAGAGGTGTAGGATCTGGAGCTACCAAACAAACGCTTTTTTATGTAGAGGTGACAGATGAAATGCATATATATCCTGGTAAGAGCCCGATATAAATGCTATAAGCTTTATCGACCATAATAGCAGGGAAGAACGTAGATTGTATCTTGTAAATTCGTGATATTGAAGGAGGCGGCGCAGAATCTGAGGGTGAACTTATTGAACTGGTGGAAATGAGTGTTGAAGAGGCGAAGAAGTACATTAATTCCGGAGAAGTACAAAGTCCTTCCAGTTTTCTCTTTGGTATATCCTGGTTTCTAAGCAATAAACATGGGGATTAATCTTGACTTCAGAAATGGTAACGAAATAAATTCAATTAATATTTACATGAAATATTAAATTTGTTAAAAAAATTATAATAGAAAGAAGAAAAGTTATAGAATAATTTTATTTACAAATAGGGCGAATGTACACAAGCGAATAAGAAATAGTTGCATAGACAAAATACAATGAAATTACGAAGATTAACGTTAAATCAATGCTCATTTTCGTCTTTTGTAAATTGTGAGCTGACCCAAGCAAGACCCCATTTTAAATTTGTTAACAAAAACTTCAAGGCCTTGGTCCATTGTTCCTCGGAATTAAATTGAATTCTGAAAGTAAATAAAAAGTTGATGTTGAAATGTTAAAATGCGATATAAATAATAAAAGACTCGACGAGTCTACGCCGACAAAGTTCTATAAAGAGAGTTCTATTGTTACGCATTGACTTGTGATGTATCGATTAAAATATTTAAATAATGCTAATATAATTTACTAACTATATCAAAATAAAAGTTATATTACTTGATAGAGTATGAGTTTCCTGTGGCAGAATCTTCTATTTTACCACGATCCATTCTGTACGGCAAACAGAATCCGCTATCTCCTTTTTCTACCTGTTCTTTAAATTGCTGTAAACAATCGAGAAATGCTACCATGGCAGCGTCAAATTTCGTATCCCATAAAAACTTAAAACCACCACTTCCATACAAAGGAAGTTCTCTATGTTGATCTAATGCTTCTATATAACTATGATTACCAAACGGTACTAAACGAAACCGTTTAAAAGTTAAATTCATTTTCCTTGCAAGCGATGCTAGTAAAAGAGTTGTTTGTCCCCATGCTGCATTTATTTCGCTCCAATCTACTGGCGCACTAGGTAAACGTCCTAAACGAAACGAATTAATAGTTCCAAAATGTCCCGAATGCCAGATGTGAAATGTGGCATTGAAGACATTTGTTTTCTTCAGTCTTTCAAGTTGAGAAGCTGCATAGGCCAGTTGACACTCCAAGCTAATAAATATATATTTATTTATTTATTTAATATGTATATTATATTTTTATTGATATAAACTATTTAAATACATGCATTATCTCTCATTAATTACCTTCTACATTCGTCATCTCCTAACATCAGATCTCTTTTGTGTCTTGAGTATTCTCTCCAATATCTTTCTTCTTCGTTTTGCAATCTTACTCTTTCTTTCTCTTGTTCCGCAATAGCATTTCTCGTAGCTATTTCTTCCTTCCTTAAGGCTTCCAATTCGCTTATCATCCTATCCTCTTCTGATTTTGCATCTTGTAATTCCTTAGTTAAATTTTCCATCTCTATATCCTCATATCCCAATTGCTGCTGTTCTGATTCCAATTTTTTTAAATATTCATTATAGTCTGACCATTCTCCTTCGGTCATTCGTAATTGTTGATCCATTAACAACACCAAACTGTCCGTACATTCATCGCAAAGTGGATGGTCTGCAGAACTACTACTACTTAAAATATCAAACAGCGTTGCCCTTACCTTCGTGCAAAATAAAATAATTATTTATATAATACATTGGAAGCAATAATAACTTTATACAAAGTTTTACATACTTTTAAATGATGACTTAAACTTTCTGTTTCACCAGAGTCACCAACCAGCATAAAACCATTGGTTCCATTTCCTGATTCTGTTAATCTGAATGGTGGAACTAAATGTTCCAAACTACCGCTTGGAGGCTCTAATTCTCCAACAACTTGTTGCTGTAGGGGTACTATCATTAAATAAAATCTAATGAATTTATATATTTTTATAAACTGTATGATTCATATAATATATATATATAACTATTATAAAAATTGTTATCTTTGTTGTATAAATATGATTGGTGTGTGTGTGTGTGTAAGCGTGTGCATGTGTGTGTGTGTACATATATATATATATATATATATATATATATATATATATATATATATTAATATATACTCATATTTGATCATGTTTTCATATCATTGTGTGTATTTATTAGAGAATTAAAAATTTATAACAATCCTTATGTATAATGCACAGCTCCCTTTATAATCGTTATTAACGTAACATTTTAATGTCTTATTTTCGAATATGTAAAAAAGAAAAATGATATTTAACAAATCAATAGTTTAAAATAGAATTTACCTACGTGAGAGTTCGGCCAGAGTATGTTCTCCTAGATGATTAAAACTGGGATCTAATCTCAATGGTTGTAAGCACCTCTGGCACGCGAAATTTACGTTAGTTTTCATGTCCACCATTGTATTATTTACTCCTTTCAACGCACAATTTTATTTTACAAACCAAAACTCCTTCTTCAATCGTAAACTTTATTGATAAATACGTTCTAGACGCTTGGAAGACAAAATCAGCTGACTGTGTTTCCTTATCTACCGCAAGGAGGCGCTAGTGTTAACAAAACATTAAACAAATCGTAAAATATTATAAGAATAATCATTAATTAAATTTTAATATATAAAGTTTATTAGAATTGCAAATACTTTCCTTTTTACATTTCCTTTTGTGCAGCCATTATTTACGTTTATTATGGAAATTAAAAATTTTTGTAATCGATGACGTAAGTGTCATGTTAAAGGCCAATCATAACTTAGGAAAAAGTTATACTGATTCAATTTTTCTTTTTTTCCTGTAAAAAACAAAATTGTTACGATCCGTTATAAATAAAAAATAATAATGTACTTATAGAATTGCTATAAGAGATAAGTTATTGCAGTAATGAATTTTCTTTCGCGCGGATATATATATATACATACACACACGAATGCATACCACACACAAAAGGGTTATGTGCAACAAAATACTGCTTATTTGTTATGAACATGATTTTTGTTGCAAAAAGGTATATAAAGTTAACATAAAACTGAATATAAAAAAATTTTATATAGTAAACACATAATAGTTATATCGATCTGTGTTTTACGATCTTAATAATTATATTCCTTATCTTATTGATAAGAGAAGAGTATTTTTATTTTTCATCGTTTTTTTATATAATATAACAGTATTTTATATTAACGATAGGTTCCAAAATGCATATTTAAATTATACAAATTATTCTAAACGAGCAAAGAAGAAAGCAACGAAGGCTTCCAAAAGTATGTCATGATTGAACATACAGAAAATTCTTTGCTTCATACTCAAGTTATAAGAAACATGAATGCTGGAAATATATTTTACATGCCATTAACTTCTTTTGCTGGTATGTATATTAAAATAATTTAAAGATATGCTTATTGAGGCAAATATTATATATATATATATATATTTAATTTTTTTCAATTATTACAATCTTTCAGAAATGTGGTACCAGATATTCTTGTGGGCATTATTTTCTTCTATATTTGTTCATATGATAGCTGGTACAATTTGTTTTGCCACATTAAGACAACATAAATATGGAAAGTAAGTAGACATTTTAAATATACATTACCGCAGTGAACGATCTTTATAAAATTATATAAAGATCTATAAGTATTTTTTTCTTTTAAAGATTTTTTCCACTTCTTATAATAATAATGGGTATATTGCTACCATTGACATCAGGCGTGTTAAGTTCTGCTGCTGTTGCATTTGTTTACCGAGCGTCAAGTCATCAAATGCTACCATTATATGCATTAGTATGGGGGATTGGGCAGACATTTGTAGCTGCTTGTGTTGGATTCACTAGAATCCTCGCAACTTTATAATATAAAATATGATTAGACATTAACAAAGGATTAACCAACTAATATAATAATTGTGAAACGAATTTTAATATATAATTACAATTTGTATAAATAAGTAGCACAAATTTATATTATATTATGCTTCAGATTTTTATGTTTTTATATGAGTATTAATATTATCAGGAATCATTTTTATTTGCTCCAATTTGTTGTTTAATGCTTCTCGTGCTTCCATTTTTTCAATATTCTCAGATGATGATATGCTACTTCTTACTAATTCTGCAAAATAATGCGATAATTTTGTTATAAATATTTAAATATTATGCTACCAATATGTATAAGTTTAATTAATATACTGTCCATAATATCTTAAAATAAAATTGTTAATGTTATGATACAATGATATCCGAATATACTTTACTTGACTAATATATTATAGAAATAAAGCACAGATTTGTAAGAATTTAGATATTAATATTGTATATACTTACCACAATATTTGCTTAATAATTCTGCAGTTTCAGGTACTATGTATAACTGAAGAAAAGACAAAACCATTGAAACATGCCTTCCAGACATATGTATAATATTTTGTGTTGCTGCTGTAAAAAGTAAACTTGTCACCAAATTTAATGCTAATGCTGGATCTTGTGTTATTTTCAATTCCTTCAATAAAGCTTCTTTATGAGTAAAAATAATTTGTTTATTTATATCTTTATTATGTTTTTTTTGTATCACAGAACAAGCTTGCAATGCTGGAGTAGTAAGATTTAAAAAATCTTTGATGACGCATTTTGTAACAGCTGAATATATGTCATTAATTGGTTCTTGAACATCTGAGGGTAGTTCAACAAGTACTTTTTTTATTGCATTAAAATCTATATTATCAGGGCATTGCAATTTATTTTGTAAACTGGCCAATTTAAATAATCGCGTTACAAAATCGCGACACAATGATTTCATTAAATATTCTGTTAAAGATGTACGTTGTCCTTGCTGTTCAAAGAGCTCAATGCTTTCATTGAACATTTTAATATTCGTTACTAGAATAATTAAATCCTTTTTGAGTTCATCCGTATTGAATGCATCACTGGACTCTGCTAATTTTTCTGCATAACATAGTGCATGCTCATTTACTTTCTGTTGCAAAATTAAAGCCAATTGATCCGCCAAATCATCTATTGCTGCAATTTCACGATTTTTTAAAAGTTCAGCTGTAATATCCTCTAATGATACCAATTCATGATCCAGATTTTTATCTTTAATATATGTGCTTTCTTCGTCCGAAAGATCCTCGTTAAATTTTTGTTGCATATACTTTTTCTTTGTAGATTTAGTCTTAGTTTCTCTTCCTTGATTTCCACCACCTGCTTTTCCGCTTGTTGCTTTCTTACGCCGTTCCTCTTTCTTATGCGTTTTATTATTTCTAACTATACTGTCGTCACTCTTGAACTTGATTTTATCTTCACAAATCAATTGTATCCACTTTCCGCTAGTTACTACAATTTGTGCCTTACTTTCTGCAATTTTATACAAAGATTGTAATAAACTTTGTAAAAAATCATCAGAAACTAAAACCGTTTCCAAGAAAACTTTGACTGGACAGTTTTCCAAAATTTTATTCAAAAAAATTTGAATATCTTGATCAGTAAGCATTGAAGGCAAATAATCACGAACATCCGTGAAGGATTTTGTATTAATAATGTCATTAGCAATAGTTTTAAGTTGATCTACAATAATATCATTGACTGCCACTGAATCCAAAAAAATTATTTCATCATTTGGGAAGTACTTCTTAATAGTATGTTTTGGATCAGATATTCCAAGTCTAACGAGTGCATCATATTCTTCAAAATAAAAAAAAAAAAAATAATAAAAATAACACATTAGTATATTGATTTATATTCAAAAAAATAAAAAGATAAAAGACATTGGTAAAACGCATACCTAAATATCCATTTTGTTTATAAAAATCATGAATCCATTGAGTTTGATTTTTAACATAAATGTGTGGTAAAAACATACTGGTTTTTATTTGATCTCCCGTTACAATACCCGATATTTGTTTCTTTTGTTGCAGATCACCCAAGATGGCTAAAAATAATTTACAAACGTCAATTATAGGGATAAAATATTTTTTTTAGGTAAATTTATGTGAACACTTACAGAAAATAACAAAATCAGGAACAGAACATTCCTTTGAAATCAAAGAAAGAGAAATAGGTTTTGTTACGGCAGATAAAGCACCTCTTATTTTGGCTTTATTTGTTTTAATAAACCTATTGGTATAATATATTTGCTTATCTTGCGTAACTTCTATGTTTGCTATAATTTTTCTAGTCAAGGCAGTTTCTATAGTCGTTCTTATAAATTCTGCCGGTAAATTATAAAACAATGTCAAATCTACTACCTTGACATAATGATGCTGCCAAAGTTTATCATTTATATCTTTCATCATTTGACCCCAATATTCTTCATTAATTAAATATCCTATAACTACGTGAATACCGGAATCAGACGTCTGAATTTCATTGGCTAAAGTTGTTATTTGAGTCAAACTGACGTTAAGAATTTGCGCTATATCATTCAAATTCATTCTACCGCCATGAAAACTTAATTCGTCTATGATTTGTGTTTTAAGGTATTGTCGCGTAACATATTCCTTTCTATCATTTGTAAAGACTACATCCAAACGCTTTGCCTCTATAAGTTTTGATACAATTTCTATACAGTTGCTCTCTGTTAACCTAAAAAAATAATTGTCTCGTTATTATTCGTTATTTGAATAAATCATTCATAACAAATGGCACATACTGTACGTATTTTGTTATAACTTTGAAATAATACATTTGTATCATTCCATATGTTTAATTTTTTTTTTTTTTTGAATGAATATATGTAAATTTGTTTTTACAAAAGATGATAAAAATAAAAAAGATGAAATTATAATACAAATAAAATACTACGTGTACGTTACTTTGACTTTTTGTAATAATAAAAACATAAAAGATACTACTGTGTATATAAAACATACTTTTGCAAATTACTGCTAAGCTGTGCACTTTGAAAGTCTGCCGCCAATTTCTCAATTTCGGCCCAATCCATGATGGCCTTTTTTTAAAGAAGAGCTTTCCACTATTTATAAATATTATTTTGAAATTTTCTATATTTCCTTCCTGCACTTATCGTATATATGAAAAACACTTATCGACACTTTGACTCTCGTACAATTCGTGAAGTTGTTAACATCTGGATACGACCATAAATCAAACTTAGATACGAAACGTGTATCACAATTTAAGTTTCCACTGGAGCGCTCCGAGACAACAATTTTCAATTATTGAAAATTTGTTCGTAGAAAAAAAAATCTCGTGCGAGAAAATTTCTATTTTTATTTACGTATACGTATATATGAAACTGAAGATCATGACAATCGCAAGTCATTCATTTCTTTTAAATATTCATCCATTTAAAATAATTCCAATAAAAGGCTCGAATCGATACACGAGTTTCCAATCTAAGTCAAGTGACGTAGAGCCTTGCTTCCTGTTGAAAATTTATAGAGTATTCCGATGGAGGAGACATTATATGTTATATATGTAAATTAATATCTTTATTTATAAATTTATATTTACTTTGAAATATCTATAAAAATGATACGAATAAATAGAGATGAGGGCAGACGAGGTAAAGAAACCAATATATTCTTCCACTTATGCTTATGTTTATTTATTAATTGTTGCGACGGAAGTCATCAAACTTGAAAATTTAATAAAAATATTCACAATGAGCATTCTTTCTCTCTTACGTTCTTATCCGTTCTCTCTCTCTCACATTCGTTTCTGTTCGCGCACGAATGCACGCGACCTTATTGCGCGTATATGAGCCAATTTTGCCAACATTAAAGTCGTGTCCAACGGATCGGGACAAGTATTTTGTTGCCTGGCTATGCTGTATGAATGCATGGTATGATGTATATGTACATTCAATTATTAATAATTATTATTAATAACAACAATAATTAATACGAATAAAAAATCATGTTTCATTCGAATGACTTGATTTTTTTTTTTTTAAGTTCGATGAACATTAACTTCATTAATTACTCATCTTTCGTCCGTACATGTGAGTTACGATTGGTAATGTCAGTGCAACATGCAGGTTCGGATAAGTGAGGCCTTCAGTTTCGACGACTCGCTGTTTAATAACGGGATTTGACGAATGCCACAAAAACATTCTCTCATATTTCTCAATTTCAAAGTTGTTGGTTGTTGGTTGTTCTCAATGATAATACACTAGAGCTGCAGTCTTTTACAGCCGTCACCCTGGCACTGAAGTATAAAGATGACGCAATCCCTTCGCAGCGATACAGATTTGTATCGGCTGCTTAACCGATCGTATTATCGATTCAATCGAGTATAACGACCATATCATCACCACGTACCGTTCTTTGCGAATGAGGTGGATGTAAGGGTGTCGATAATCTACGCCATGGCTTGCGCGCTGCTCTTCGTAATTCCACCGATGATAAACTTCTTCTGATTCGTCTGTAAAATTACGCGATAAGGATCGATGATTAGGTATCTTCGCACATTTATATATAATATTCCTACGTCTCTTAATAGATTTATTATTATTATTATTTTCTTTCTTCTGTTTTTCTTTTATTACTAACTTCGTCTGGTCTGAAGCACGAAAGTAAACATCATCTGGCGCATCCATCCACGATATAACTTGTTTACGCGCGTTACTCCTGGATAATGGTGGACCATGTGGTAAGGAGTGCGGATGCACGGCTCTGCCATTAAGCGGTGGCGCCAACGGAAGAACCGCAGGAGCAGTATGTTCCAAAGCGTGTTTTGGATGTAACTGCTGAGAATGATGAGCCCTTTTTGCAGGTGGTCCAACTGGGAGCCCTGCGTTCAGGGCAATACCTGTAAAATAACACAAGATCTCTTTTTAAACTGTTAGTCGGTCGAAAGTTTTTATTTTTAAATTCGTTCATGTTTCTCTCTATCCATGGACGTAAGAGCATCGCTAAAAAACATATATTGTTGGAATACACATATCTCTGATACAATTTAAAAATATAACAATTCTTTGAATATCTACATACACACGTGCGCGCGCGCGCGCGCGCACGCATACACACACACTGTCAAAGTTTTATAATTCTCTAATAGTTTAATCAGAAAATAATAAATCTCTTGGTAACAGTTGTACTCTATTTAAAGTTTGATAAATTTTATCTTTTTGTGTTTTCTTTTTCTTGGTTTTCTTTTTTTTTTTTTTTTGATATTATTATTATCATCATTAAAATATTTTACCTTGAAATATAGAAACTTCATATGGTAAAAGTTTACATAAAACTCGTCTGATAATACTTTTCAAATATCGGCGATAATTCATAAGCACATAATTTCTTTAAATGTCACGCGAGAGAACACTCCGACATTCAATGTTCATTACAATCTCATATTTTGTTTTCTCTGTTCGTTAAATTTGTATTTTACCTTCATCCCAATCCACATAGGAGTAGTAGCCAGTAAACAGAGACAACATTCAATACTGGGGAATGGGCTTTTACCGTAAAGAAAAAATCCTAATATCTATAAGTATCAATTAAACTTACCATCCGAACCATTGATTTCATCAAACGGAGGCCTTGTGCGTTTTAATATAGTTTGTTGAGTTTGCATAGCAGGCTGTACTTGAGGTGGAGTCAATGTAAGCCTGTCTACTTCTGGTTTATTCGGTACTCTTTCATACAAAAGACTACCATCTGTAAAATATGCCGATATTGTTAAGAATATAACGAAAAAATTGATTACCTTAATTATAAAGTTTAACATTTCATAGTAATTTGCAAAATGTTTAATTATGAATGAACGATACCCGGTGCTTTAGGAGGACGAGGAAACGAAACACGATCTGGTTGTTTACGCTGAGCTGGTGCTGTAAGTGTCAACCAATCCCAATCTCCAGGTTGTCTTGGTGATGGATGATCACCCAAGCGCGTAGCTATATCAGTAACACGAGGACGAGGTCTTGGCCGAACTGCACGCGCTAAAATGCGCAATTCAGCAGGACTTTTAGATGTTAATTGGGGAGATGCACAAAGATGCCGTAGCGGAGCCGCATTCACCGGTTGATGTGGTGCTCTGGCAGCGTGACGTGTACGTAACTGGGTGGCGCAAAGCCGGCGAGCAGCTCGCGCTAATGCCGGAGTACGTAAATAAAATGCCGAGCGAGTTTTCATAACAGGCCGTGGTGATCCACTGCCGCCACCTCCGCTTGCTCCGCTTCCTCGGAGGTCAACGCCATGAGCACTGGCATAGTGTCGGCTAAGATGAGCCTTCAGTTTAAATTCTTTACCGCAAGAAGGAATGCTGCAACGATGTGGTCTATGAGCACCACCAATTCCTTTACTCTCTTCGTCGGACCCGGCGCCACCTCTTTTCCGTTCCAAATCTACGTCATCGATACGAGATGGAACCTAGACGTTTACCCAAGAAACATTTAATTTTATCGTTTACATGCCCGAATTACATCGAGTTACATTTGATAAAAGACAGATTGGATCTATCCGATATATATACCTTTAATCCGCCATATTTTTTCCAATACATCCAGCAGGATTGACACAAACGACATTGCATGTGCGACGGCCCCCAGGCATACCATTGCGAACTTTGCATAACTTGACAGCTCTCGCAAGGTTTACCACCGACACCGACCATAAGTATACCGGTATTATCACCGGTCATATTACCATTGCTATTGCCATTCAGTACGTTAGTTGGTTTCCCATTGGAATTATTAGTATTTCCCAAAGGAACGATCGTAGTCCCGGAAGCCGTGGCAGACGGTACAGGTGTTTTATTATAATTTGGTATATAAACTTGTTTTAATTTACTTTCTGCCTCTACGGCCTTTACCCTTTTTTGTTGCACGTAACGATCAGTTGTTTTCCACATGTAGTAATATTCAATAACATTTTTTAATGTTTTCCAAGGTAGCTGCAGCATTAATTCGTAGATCGTATTAAAAACTTGGTTGAAATAATATATTATATATACTCAATAAATCCTAGTAAATTTATATGCTTACAAAATCCTGACGTATATCAGAGAAATCCTTTCCGTATTTATCAAGAGCTTCCTCAAACAAATTTGCCTCCGAGGCACTCCATTCCTCCATCTCATCTCTGCATAATACTGGGCCAGAACTAGGCACTAGCGATGACATGGCTTTAGCTACATCATAATTGTGCCGGTGTAAAGTATCCATTGCATGAAACTAAAATAATACGATCGGATATTAAACATTTTTTCTTTTCTTTTCTTTTTTATTTTTTTTTTTTTTTTCAAATACAATATCATTATTCCCACGTACAAATTTGATGATACTTACTAGTGTGATATCTCTGGATGCAGCAGCTGCAGACATATGCAAAGAGGGTTGCTTTACAGACGATGAGCAATCAAGAGCTCTTGCGAAAGTGCCAACAGATCGACTAACAACGAGAAATTGATCAATTTGACGATCTGTCAATGAATGACGTGGTGTCCATACTAATGTTTCTAGATCCTGTAACCTGCGAGGATCTGTTTCTTTTTCAGCAGGTGTTAGGGGTGATGGTGCTATTCCATCAGCTTGATATCTACTTCCTACTCTAATTTCACCTATAACAATTAATATAATAGGCAAATAAATATATTAGTCATTAAGAAATTCACCGTAGTATTTTCACCTAAATAGTTACCCTTATCAGCTAACAAAGTACGCTGAGCTGGATCGAAAACTAAGCAGTAAAAGAACGAATCTTCTTTATTTAGATAACTTAATAACGATTCTGTCTCATTTAACAATGTCACACAGCATTTGCCTCTTATATGAGTGGCAGGCATTGTTTCTACCTGTCGAGATAAAAAAAGTTCTCTATGCTTCATTTGATGGCGTTGTTTAGTACTTAATTCCATTACTCCTCCAGGACCTACTACACTTTCTTCCATCCCTGTATTTTAAAAAAAAGTTTATACTATTGTGATTGCACATACTATATAGACAACTAATATTATGGAAAGCTTAAATGATATTTTGCTAAATAAAGAATGTAATAAAATTCACACTTAATCAAGCTTATGTTTTTATGTTTGTTAAATAATAAAGTTAGTAGAATGATATATATTTTTCATTGTAAATATCTTTCGATATAAGAAAATTTTAATTTATACTAATACTTGTACACATAATGCAATAATAATAATAATGTTAAATCGAATTTTAATACCCACGTATATATTGTGCTAGTATCCCACCAATTAAAGTGGTTATTTCTTGTCATTTATAAAATAATACTATTTTCTTAGCACTTATTAGTATGATTTTAAAATGCTCTTTTATCAATAGAATATTTTCTATACTATTAAATCAAATGTAAATGAAACGCAGGGATATGGCAGAATCAATCAAAATGCGCAGTAATGAACCAAAAGATACTAGCAAGAGCGGGCAACAAAAAAAGGTGCAAAAAGAATTGTAAGTCAATAACATTCATAGCAAAAAGAAAAGTATTTTTAAAAGAACACAACATATGTAGAGAAGCCTCAGATTACTAAAGAATCATCATTCTATACGGCGGGATTTTTTTGCGAGTTGATGTGGATGGTGTGATATTGATAAAAATGATAAATGCAAATGAAGTCGAACATATCATCAAAAAATGAAAATGTCGAAAAAAAGAAAAAAAAAAAATATATATATATATATATATATATTGTTCAAAAAATTTATACTAATTAGATTATTAAAAACTCGATGTAATATGAAGTATCCGCATGAAAAAAAGATGTATGGGCTTTTCTATAAACACTAAATTTATAGACGGAGTTGTCGAAAGCTTCTTACGCTAAACTACGAACGAGAAGCTCCGATTAACCCAAATTGTTGTCTCTTTGGCCTTACAGTGAATTTCAGCCTTTTTCTTACAGCAAACACCAAGATTACAAAGAATTTTTAAATCCCGCCGTTGAATCTGTAGCCTTACATCATCACTGGCTTCTATATACAACTAATGAAATAATTAAGGAGCACAGTTGTGACACTCACTGATGAATCTACAACTATTTATTATTTGTTTATATAGATGTGCACATTTTAAAAGTACTTTTTTAAGTAATGTTTTTTATACATTCATTAATTAGTTTCAACTCCTAGATTCATATAAAAGAACAAACCTACTTTTCTCTAAATAAATACTTTATTTTATGATATATATATATATATAAAAAAAAAAAAAAAAAAAAAAAAGAATTCTGAAAAATGCAATAATGCTTTCTTTTTGTTTTGTATCTACTTATTTATAAGTAATATAAAAGTAATTAATAAAGTATAACATAAGCCTATATATATATATTTCATAAATTTATATCCTTATATATATGAAAATCTTTATATTATTATTTTTATTTTATTACTAGATTCATCTGTAGTGGTCACTTTCTAATCGACTGCTCACTCACCATGGGGCTCTTGGGCCTCCGATAGCGGGGCCTTCAGCCAGCCCCCTTTCCCGCCCCCTTTGTTCATCACTTTCGGCCCAATCCCATCTTTATTAGTGATTTCCTTAGTAGAATCTGGATTCTCCAGTTTCGTACTCTGTGTGCTCGCAGGAGATTCTGACCTTTGCTGCTCCGCACTTGCCACTGGAATTTTTATTACAAAACCCACTCTACTATTTCTGATTATTCATTTTTGAAACTAATTCAACATAAAAAACAAGGACAGTCCACTATCTAAATAGTAGACTTGGTAAAAGAATAAACTAACAAATTTTCTTCGTGTGTCATTACATATGCAATAGATATAACATATCTATGAAATTTTATAAAAATGTATCAGCGAAGATACATATATGTCTGTATAAACAGAATTTTGATTACATTAGCCAATTCCCACCACGTTTCTATTTACAAAATTTAAACTACATTGAAACTTATTTTTTGAAGCTATAAAATAATACAATGGCGTAAATTCATCATTATAATAAATTTTTCATTGTACAGAGATTTACTATTATAATACATTATGGAATAAGTAATCAACTTTCTTTTTGTTTTTTAATACTAATAAAAAGTAATCATTAATTACAGACACACAAAATTGGCAAATATACAATAACGAAACTATATAAACGAATAGCTGTGGTATTAGTAAATTGTTATATATACTGAGATATTTTAAATTTTCCTTTTTATCAAAATCAAACGAAAAATAAAGAACAAAAATAGTAAACACGATCATTTTTTTTTCTTAGATAAGTATATATATATATATATTTATATATATATATTTTTTTTGTTTATATATGTATAGATTGCACATAGCGTTATTTTTTATTTTTATTTATTTTTTTTTTTTTTTTTTTTTTTTTCAGAAAATTTGTACAGCTCGAAATGCGGGGAACGAGGCAGAGAATAGGGAGAGTCTGATTTGAAACAAATACCGGCGGATAGAGATACAATACAAGTAGAAGCACATAAGAGTGAAAGAGAGCGGATGCTCACACACACATTCTTACTCGCGCACGACATAAAAGGAGGGAGGGTAGAAGGAGGGAAAAGAGGGTAGAAGGAGGGGGAGAGAGAGAGAGAGGGTGGGTGGAAGGAGAGAGGAGGAGGAGGAGGGGGAGATGGAGGAGATGGAGGTAGATGAGGTGGAGGAGGTAGAGAAGGTGGATGAGGTAGAGGAGGACGCATGGCAAGAGGAGAGGAGGGAACAAATGCTTAAAACGAAGATGGCTAGTGGAGGCCCACCACCGCCACCAGTTTTGCCCAGGCTCGCACACGAGCTTGTGTGTGTGTGAGTGAGTGTGTGTGTGTGTGTGTGTGTGTGTCTTCGTCCTTCTCCATTCGTGATAGGTGTATATGTATGTATTGCAGTGTCCAAAGAGAGTAGTGGCGAGTTGAATGTGTGTGTAAGTATATGTATATACGTGCAAAAGAGAGAGAAAGAGAGAGAGAGAGAGAGAGAGAGAGAGAGAGAGAGAGAACACACATAACACGTACCCGACCAACCCCTGCGTCAGTCATTCATTTAGTTGAGGCTGGCGGGAGGAAAGGTGGTGGTGGAATGGGGGCCTTGGCGGGTGTACCGCCCCCAACCACCCCCAGCAGATCGATACAACCCCCATTCCACCCCACTGCCACCCCCCAACTTTACTTATTATACATTCCCACCCTTACCCCCCAGCCGCCCCCTCAATCCCCACGTCTCATTATCTTTGCCACTGCAAAGGAAAAATCGAGAGAGTTTCGGAGACTCACACACTCGCACATGTATATATATGAAAGACCGCGCGTAGAGAAAGAGAGAGAGGGGAGAGAGAGAGAGAGAGAGAGAGAGAGAGAGAGAGAGAGAGAGAGAGAGAGAGAGAGAGAGGAGACACACATGCATACACGTACCTCCATTTCTATCGTATTCTGTCGCTTTATCATTTACAAATGTATTTACGAACACGTATATATATATATATATGTATATAAAAATAATATATATATATATATATAAATAAAAATTTGATCGAACTTTATTTTTTCAAGCCCTATGCTCGATTCTAATCATTGCTTTTCTCAAAATTGTTTCTATTCACACGGTGAATTTCGAGTAACATTCGGATTTTAAAATGAAAAAGCTGTTATTTAAGATATTCGACTGGATAAATGATGAAAAAATTATAATTTCTATAAAAATTACAAATATATATATATGTGTGTGAGTGTATCTATATATGTGTGTGTGTGTGTCATCTTTGATAATTTACTGATCATTTAATGTATTTTTTTTTTTCCATTTGAAAAACGTAAAATTTTAGTTATTCGTTCTCCCCTCAAAAAATAAAAAAATAAAAAAATGCCAGAAAATTTAATATATTCATATTCTCAATAAATAATATAAATGAATATCTTTAAAAATCTTGTCTAATATATATTTTTATAATTAGATAGAGAAATTTATAGCAATTTATAGATTTAATATATATTATGATTTACTTACACTGATGTTTGTCTGCTAACATTATTAAAGTATTGGGTAAATCCCTCCGCCTAAAAAAGCACATGACTTTTGCTTCGACATTTCCACTTGCGGTCTAAAACAAAATAATATATCAATATAAATTATTACATATTTTTCTTTTTCTTTTTCTTTCTTTTTGTTAAAACAAAAAGAAATAACAGACAACTATTGACATATGTACTTATATAACCAAAATTTCAATTAACTTAATTGCAGAATTTTGTCTTACCTTGTTTAACTCTTCTATCCTTCTTATTTGGTAAGGAGAAGTGGAAGATGTTTCAAAATATACATAATCTGAAATAATATGTTTATATTATATATTTTATTCCAATATAAAAGAATTCCATTGAATTAAAAATGCTATATATATATATATATTAATATATTTTGTTATAATTATATTATATATAATATAATAATATATATATATATATATATATATAATTATAATAAATTGTAAGAGGAATTTGATATATATTTCCGAGTACATAGAAAAATTTCAATGTTCAATACTTGATATTAATTTCGTTTATTCTTTCTAAATCGAACATATCCGCTTCGAGAACTATTAATATTATCGAAGATTAAATAAATTATTATAAAGGAACGTATCGATCAAATTCATATCATTCTTTTCGATAAATAGAAAGTAGCGCCAGGAAAATATCCGCACGATCCTAACGGAATATCGCTCTATACCCAGAATTCAACGAAGGTTATATAAAAAAAAAAAAGGAGCTCTCGATGTTTCTCAAATATGAGAAAATTTCATATAACAAATTATTCCTTTAGTAAATTTATAAAACCTCGTTTAATTCACGCCATCTTATCCATTATCTAATATCAAAAGAACGCAATTCGAAATATTATTTGGTTCGTTCTTGCGTTTCGTCCTCTTGCGACTCTCTATATACATACATCATACATACATACATATATATATATATATATATATATATATATATATATATATCGTTTTTCTTTTTCTTCACCAGCGAATATCTCTCACAATGTGAGCGTAAGCCATATATATATATATATATATAAAAAGAAAAGAACATCGCCTGCGAACGAATAAAGTAACTAGAGAGATTGGCGGGCAAACGGAAACTATTAAAATTCGTCGATTATCAAGGGAACAATGATTTCGAGTGCGTTCGAGAAACGTGAAATCTCTCTCTCTCTCTCTCTCTCTCTCTTTCTCTCTATCGAAAGAAAAAAAAATAAACTAAAAAAAATAAATAAATAAATAAAAAATATATATATATATAGAAATAAAGAAATGATTTCAATCAACGGGATTCATCGTGCAAGAAATTAGCATGACCCGAAGGAAGGAGCAATAGTGGGTCCGGTATAGGGTGGTAGGGAGATAGGTAAAATATGGGGAGTGAGGGAAAAGGGGGAGAGAGAGAGAGAGAGGAAGGGAGGGAGGGTAGAAGGGGAGGGTAGCGGGAGAGAGGGAGGGTAACGGTAGGGAGGAAAAGAGAAAAGCAGACGTAGACGTACAGGACGCTGCACGGTAGCGGGAGGGAGAAGAGGAGGAGGAGGAGGAGGAGGAGGAGGAGGAGGAGGCAAAGAGAGAGAGAGAGAGACGGGGGGTGAGAAGGGACGAGGGAGAGGAAAAGAGGGGAAAGACGAGGAGAGAGAGAGAGAGAGAGAGAGAGAAAAGAAGAGGGGTCTCGCGCGCGCGGGGAGAAAATGGGGTAAAACGGGGACGCCATAGCGATGCCATTTGCAAACATTAATTTGTCCTAGGTTAATTAAAGCCGCGTTGTTTGGTGTTCGAGGTATGGTAGAGAGAGAGAGAGAGAGAGAGAGAGAGAGAGAGAGAGAGAAAGAGAGATCTATCACGGGGCTTCGAATAAAATATATATTTTCTCCGGTCCCTCCCCTCCTCTCTCTCTACTTTCTTTCTTTCTCTCTCTCTCTCTCTTTCTCCTTTTTATATTTTACCTCCCACTCGGTACATGTTGGCCGTCATGTTGCTGGCGTCCTGTTGTCCAGCCCCGAGAGCGAAATTGGCGTTCTCGTGGTTCTCTCGGTATTCGGCCGGCATCGGCACGAACTCGTCCTTCAACGACGCGAATTTATCGGCCTCCCGAGAACACTTATTCCACCAGTCCACGAAGTTTAGCACGTCCGCGGTGTC
This sequence comes from Dolichovespula sylvestris, assembly GCA_918808275.2. Taxonomy (NCBI): domain Eukaryota; kingdom Metazoa; phylum Arthropoda; class Insecta; order Hymenoptera; family Vespidae; genus Dolichovespula; species Dolichovespula sylvestris. The sequence goes on along the minus strand of OU964974.1, from coordinate 6,432,201 downwards.
ACTTCATCGTGTTTGTTGTCTCTTTCTCTCGCGCACGCTACTCTACTCTCGTCTTGAAACGACGACTCTGGTCTCTCTCTATCTCTCTCTTTACTCTGTCTTTATCTCTCTATCTCACATTACACGCGCACCGCGCGCTTCTTTACCAGCAGCTGTCTCACCGCACTGCCACTCGACGCGACGACTACGAAGGCGACCAGGAGACTACCTCTCACAACGACGCACGTAGAGACGCACGCGGAAGAACGGAGAAAAGGATATCGCACGCGCGCACAGAGCAACTCTTCACTCTATCTCTATCTCCCTCTCCTTCTTTCAACGTACATATATATATATATATATAATATATGTGTGCGTATGCGTGCGTGCGCGTATATATATATATATTATATATATACGTATGTATATATATCGTCTATATCTATTTTCTTGGTTTCTTCGTCTATACTCGTTTTCTCGTTTCTATTATTCACGTATTCGTTACGATTATTAAGATGAAGATAACACAAAGACGGCGAAAGAGACGGTGACGGCGGCGATACCGAAGAAGAGGTACATCGTCAGTGACCGTTGCTTCGTTCGCAAAGGAACAACGCCATTTTCATTCTGCCGCGAGCGCGAGCAGGCTGTACGATCTTCTCTCCCACCACCAGCATCACTACTGCCACCACTGCTCTACAACTATCGCCCACTGTCGTCGCTACTCGAATCCCTTGGCAATCCTTTGATACCGCGTGTATTCGAAATCTTATAACCCGCCGTTCCGTATCGACGATTTATTTCCGAAACGATATCCGAAATTAAAGATTCGAAGGTTCGCCGATTCAACGTTTCGTTCAAAAGTATTAAATTCGATCGATATTCGTATAAATATGTTCTCTTTGAGAAGAGAACAGCGACGCAACGGCCTAACGACTCTTAACGTATGCAAAATTACAACAACGCTATCGTGAACACCACGAAGCACGGACGTTGTCGATATAACAATGTCAAGAGAACTAAACGTTTTATAGGCTACCACCGTCGATTACTCGAGCGCCACTTGTTTATTCTTCGTTCTTCCGCTCGTTCATTGGTTGCTTTGCGTCCAATGAAAACGAGTAGTAAGTACAAGTGGCGCCATCCGACGTACGTTTAAGCGTTCGATAGTCGTAGCGCGAAATGTAAATTCGTTAAGATAAGTAATCGTTTGTTACAATTATAGTCTTCGATGTAATTTCATTATTTCTATCATACATTTGTCTCATACGCATAATTTCATTTAAATTTTATCCTACGTAAATTAATAAATAATATTATATAAAATAAAACCCACTTAATTAATTTATGAAATATTTATATTTACGAAATTAGTCTTTCTATACACTTCCTTACGCGCAGTCACATACTTCTTCTTCACTTGTATTGTTAAAAGGTATATGTAAAAAGATAATTAAAATTACTCGCTAAGACGCAAAGCTTATGCGAGATTGCCTTTTTTGTGAAAATGTTTGGTAATGCGCCTGACTAACAATAAATAGAATGACGAACGTGTCGATTTGATGCGAATACGTAACACAGAATTATATTCATATGTACATACATAATAATAATAATAATAATAGCACTAGCAGTTGCGGTTGTAAATAGTCTAGTAATTTTAGCAATAATAGTAATAGTTGTAGTTATAATAATAATAATAAAATTATTATAATAATAATAGAAATAACATAAGTGCTTTATAATAATAATGAAAATAATAATACACTTTCATGAATATTTATAATTTAATTTCATGAAATTTAGATAGTTATGTAAGGCACACCCTATGGTCTTTATCAAGTGATTTTGTCTTGTCATCAACGTATAAATAAATGTATACGGTTGTAATACGCGACTAACTTAACTTAATTGATGTATATTATACTATTTGTGAGAATTATTAATATGCTAACTATAGGCAATAATCTGTTCTGTACATAATCCTATCTTTTTACTAATCTTTTAAGATGGGTAATCGTACTTTTTAATAATAATAATAATAATAATAATAATAATAATAATAATAATAATAATAATAATAATAATAATAAAATAATAATAATAAAATAATAATAATAATAAAATAATAATAATAAAGATAATAATAACATTAATAAGAACAACAAGATAATGCATATGCACAGGGTGAGAGCATGCTTCTTTCTACATAATATGAAAATCATGTGCAGTACCGTCAAATACAAAAAAGAGAATAGACTTTGTTTCTTAATATTAAATTGTCTCTACACTCATATATCGTTTATATAATCAAAAGATCACGTCGTATTCTCTTTACTTTTAAAAACATCGATTATATCGTAAAAAAAAAATTGTCCAACGATTTTATACGTTTCTAGTAGTTTTGTTAAATTCAACTAAAAATACTACTCATGATATAATTTGGTAATAATCTAAAATAGCTATGCCAATGTTGACAGTTTATGTATTTGTATGTACAAGTATAACATCCAGATGTTATCCTTCTGGTTGCACATCCCTACTTACTATGATATTATTGTTTATGGATAAAAAAATACTAATATATCGCATTGTTGTTGCAGGGGCAGTGTTTTCATAGTTTTGTCCATTGATAAGGCACCAATTTATGGGATCCTGAGATTCAACCGGCATGTTTTGATAGATTTAGAGGCATATCTAAATTATAACGAACATAGAATTATTTTTTTTTTTAATTATACGTCCTAATAAGTTTAATTTATTGATACAAAATATATTCAAAAAATATACCTGAAGGAGGAGTAAGCGTTTGTTCTCTGTAGTCTTTGTAATGATGTACAGGTGGAGATGGAGGATGAGGTGGTGGTGGGGCATACAATGGCAAAGGGGGTGGGTAATGAACAGGTGAAGGATAATGCATCCATAATGGAGCTCTATATGGTCCAGGAGGCAACATTGGAACACCATAGAGCGAATGATGTACGGTTGCATTTGTAGATCCAATATAAGGGTCCATACGCACTCTTGGATAAGAGTTACTCGTTGAGTATTTCACAGGTTGCCTGTCATCTGGTTTCAACAAATTTCTTAAAAATCCTGGTTCAGGATTTGGTTTATCTTCTCCCAAAATACTAGTTATACTGTATGAAGATAACTGCTTTGGAGAGGGCGTAGAAGTACTTGTTATATTAACAGGCTGAGGGGTAGCACGCCTTTTTGATGCTTGATCCTCCAATGAAACTCTTTCTAGTTCCCTTAAAATACGTTTGCGAGGTGAAACAACATTAGGATCAAGGAGACGTGCTAATTTATCAACTATCAGGCTTAAAGCTTTCCCAGATGACGTATCGTTCGCTTTGCGGACTGGTTTTATATGAGATACAGAGGACTCTGGAATAAGCATTAAGGATGTGGGATCGTGTGGACGACGACGTTTGCGTGCTACCAAACGAGGATGCGCACAAAGCCGGGTTTTTGGATTTCTATGGTAATAAAAATTAAACTCCGTGGATATCCTGCGTCTGGGATTAGCTTGCTTCCAGCAGTGGTCTCTTTGCCAGGGGCTTGATTGAATCGAAGAATTATCATCAGAAACTGAAAATGCATAGTATTTTTAATTTATTGTTTTATTAGTATTCATTAATAGATATTATTCCTTTTAAACATACCGCTAAGAGAAGTGGTACTCTCTTGCCTGTTGGGTATAGTGCTTGCGGGTGGCCAGAATGTCTTTTTTGGAACAGGAAACCATGTCGTTCTTTCTCCATCTCTACGATGCGACAGCTCCAATATAAATTTTCCATCTTTAAAAAACTTTAATCTTCCTCCAGGAGTTGGCAAAAGATTATTATCAATACGTGGTTCGGTATGCTGTGTCGGTTGGGGACTTGTATTTTTACCATTGGTATTGGCAAGGGTTGGGTGCAATGTAGGAGGATCACGCGAGCACATCTCTGTCGTGCCCCTCACGTGACCTGTGTGAGCATGACATTCTGCTGACTTTTCACGCATGCTGATACTTTACCGGTATCCATTTTCCTCCACTTGACCTCCCATTCCTTAACCTCTGGATAGCAGGTCTTATAAAATTATAGAACCTAGGCTAGGTCTCCTTTTTGAATATTATATTTAAGAGCCGGACGTGGATAAATCTTGCTAAAGTATTTTTGTTGTATCATTTGCCAGAAACATGTTTCTTAAATGAACTTTAAAAAACATCTGTCAGTGACAGAGATAGAATATAAAGTTTGTTATATACGATCATCAAATCAAACACAATTTGGAATATTGATCCTGTAGAGCGTCTTGTGGAATTAGATTATTATATTAAAAGCTTGTGGAAGATGCATCAATGGTTGACAGGTAGTTTACATCGAAGACAAGCAAGCTTATGCATAAGACAGTGCCTGACAAGAAGTGATTATGAAAGCAGCATTCCTGTAGTATTCGATCAATCAGAAATACATTTTTTTTTATAATCTGTAGTAGGTCGTAAAACGAAGATTTTGCATCTATAAAATCATTGTGGTAATATCGAATTATACGATGCGGGCTATCATCGATACTCCAATAATGTTTTGTAGAAAATTTTAAAAGGAATCTGGTATACATAAGTGGCAGCCGCCAGATTCCCACCCACCCACGCACTGCCGCCTTTTGTAACGAGCCCTATTTCGTCTCCGATTAGAGCCACATTGCAACGATATATCCTTAAGTGCGAACGAACTGATTTTCTTCTTACGATTGGGACTACGGCTCAACTTGGCTTTCTAAACGCGAGATTTTCATGGACCAAACACGGGGACGGCACTTTGTAATGGAAAACACGTTTCGGCCGACACATGTGTTTCACTTCACCCACAAAAGATTCACGTAGTTGCGATAACCGGCCTTATTCGTTCGAGGATTCTTTGTAACGTGCACACACCGCCGTTTTTCTCATGATTTTCGATCTTTCAATGTAAAAAAACAAGAAATTCTCGCCTTCGTGTACTCTTCTCATCGACAACACTGTGGCGGTTCGCGGTCCGCGCGTTCCCCCGTTTCTTAGTTCAACTCCCACAATCAGTCTATGGAACTTCGGATGTATAGAGTTATCGTGAACTTGTTATATTAAACCTTACGGAAATTCAATTATCGGATATAAAAAAAAAAAAAAATATATATATATATATATATATATATATATATATATATACACATATAAGATCTACAATAGTATTGAATAATGCTAACTTGTATGGACCTTCCGCTATATTTTCCTACCGTAAATATTCCATTTTCTTATAATCGTATTCGACAGAGACTTTGCGAATTATAAAGTATAATATCTACCCGTCTGTTTGACAAATCAAATATGGATTCATCTATGCGCGCATTAGTTCCATTGATAGATCGTTAACCAATCGGAACGCGCGAATTTCGAGAAATCAAAAAGTGGCGCTTAAATTTATATTTAATTTTGCATAGTGAAAAAGTAATCATTTTCGTCAAAGTCGAAAAGAAAAAGATTTTCTTATACATACGTCGTTTGTCTTTTATTTTAATGTTATCGAAATACGAGAGAAATGCAATTACTCGAAGAATATAAAGAGCTCGTCGAGCGAGATTCGAAGGATATTTCGATTTCGTGGAAAATCATACACATATTTTGTTATTTTTTAAGTGCAATATCCGGCTATTGTTCCGCTATTATATTCTATATTTTCTGGGTATACGTGCATATGAACTTGCTTATTTTTTAATTTTATATTTATAATTGTTTCTTTTTTAATATTTAAAGGAGGATATTTTTGGAGGAAGGTGTCCTCTCTGGGCACGTGTATATGCTCATTCTATATTAACGGTAATTAACTCTAATGACGATTATGAACAAAATGAAACTATTGCAATAAATTTTAAAAGTTGGTTAAACCACATTGCTGTCAGATACGATTGTGAAACAAATTGCGAAATTTATTTTTTTGTGAGCTTGCTTTCTTGTATATCTGGCATTATATGGATTGCAATGTTTTCTGTATTTGGCAAGGGTGGATATGATATCGGAATGCAAGTATTTACATTTTTATAATTATTAAGAGTTATAAATATTAAAATTCAATTTATGTATACATTATCTTAACGTTTATATTTTTACTTATATTAACAATTTAATGAGTTTATTTTTTTGTTTTAATTAGCATTCATTCTCCATGGAGAATTATTAGTCCAGCCTTTCTTTTTAATTTTGTATTCTCAATGCTTACTTTATATGCGACATACGAATTGCAAGCAGGATATGCAAAATTTAGATTCGATATGCAAAAGGCCATTTCTGAGTTAACAAAAATCAATGAAATATCGTATGAGATGTAAGTGTATTTTAAAATATTTAACATATTTAAATATATTTACTCTTAATAGAGATAAACTTCTACCCATGTAAATATTTTATAGGATCTGCAGTATTTTACAAAGTTACGTGGAAATGTATGGTATTCGTGGATATAATATATGTAATGTATTTTTTGTACTACAGGTAAGTTTAACATTGAGAAAGTTTACATTTAATTGATATATCAGAGTATAGTATTAAAAATAATATTTATATTAGATTTCGTCATGGACAATGGCTTGGAGTTGGATTTTTAACTTAATGTTATTAATGATGCGTATTCTATCAGTTACAGACTTTCATATTTTAAGAGTTAGCGTTTATGAAATTCCATATAGCTCTATTATACCATCTTCAGACAATGATAAAGATAACATAAAAACAGAGCCTTCTGAAAATGAAATAAAGAAAAAAAACTAACGTGTATTTATAAAATAAAATCCTTCATTTTATGTAACCTTATTTTTCTGATTAACACAATTCTGTATTAAAGTAGAATAATATAATGTTATTAACACATATTTTAGTTTATGTATATTTTCTTTTTATTGTTATTAATAAGAGAATATTATAAATCTCATAAAAATTAAAAATATGAAGGTTCTTTTAAACATATAAAAAGATACAACCACATTTATAAAATATTATTTTTATAAATGGTAAATATAAAGGTATAAAAAAGATGTGAATTAGATTAAATTCACAGATTCTTATCAACAAATGAATTTACTACTATTTTATATAAATATTTCTTTTATAATATTCAGAGTTAAAGTACTGAATAATTATAGAGACAGTAGTCAATATGTGAGTGATATGATTATTATTATTAGCTCACCGATAAATGAGATGAAAAAAAAAACGAATATTTATAAAAATATTATTTATAATGCATTTGTGAGATTTTTATCATGTATTATATTGCCAATAAAAATGATTAAAAATAAGTAAAATTATTTAAACAAAATTCGTCTTAAATGAGCAAGAGTATGAAATTTATATGATAAAAATATAAAATGAGACTATAAATACTTTTCATCCCTATTATAAATTTAAAGTTATCTAACATATTTGAATCCTTTAATTATTTCCCTAGATTGATACCATCGAAAAGGTGCTTGTACAATTTGTTCTTTGGACTGTTTCTCGCATTGCATAGTAGAGTTATCTTTACAAGAATTATCAAGATCACGATATACTTTGATTAAATTTGTACAATTACAGTCTATATCAAGTTGACTATTATACAGAAGCTTGATTCTAAAACTTTGTGATGTTTGTATTGAGGGTATATAATTTGGTTTTGGTAGAAAGAAATTAGATATACTATTATTATCGCTTTTTTGTAATAAAATAAATGTGTTTGTAGGTCCTAAAGGTAAAGTCATAGAATCTTGAAATTCTGTACATTCCATCGTTGATCTATAAAGAAAATAAAAAATAAAAATAAAAATTGCAACTCTTCGATAATAAGGACTATGTAGTTAAGGTAGCAATTAAGGTCATATAGATTGGTTGCATAATAAAATTATTTATAAACCATTTACCTCATTAGACTGAGAAGAGGTTTCTGTGCAGAATGTTTACACTCAATATGACAAAAACTGTCAAGAATTTGTGTTGGTAATTCCAATGTAATTTGTAGCTTTGGTGATAATATTGTTGGGCCAACAATGATTAAGATTTCCTTAACCTTGCATTTTTTTAAAAGTAATTCTGAAGTTAAATGATCAGACACATTTGTTAAGGAATTTAATAATGTTTTGATGAACGATGAATTTCTGTCCGATTTTTTGGTCTTGGCTTGTAAATGCACCAAGGAATCATATGTAAACGGTATTTGTTGTTTTTGGTATAATACATATTTTATAAATTCGATAATAAGTTTTGTGCACGAATCACTGGTCAGAGGTTCATCCAATATTACATTGATATCTGTTTCACTTTTTCGAATATTTGAAAACATCTTAAATGCATTGACATAACAAAGAAATTAATGTAGAATATATTTATCAATTAGATTAATCACAGGTAAAAATTATATATACTAACAAATATAAACAACCATAGTTATAAAATTAAATACAAAAAAACCGAAATAAACTATCAATCATCTTTTTGCTTGAGCAACCATTGATTATGAATATCATAGATGGTGAAACGCGTATTTATATTATTAGAACGATATCAATCGAAATCTATTCCACAAAAACATAATCATATTTATAAATTTGATTATAAATTTATATATAAGAGATTATAAAAATTATTAATAACAAAGCAATATATAAAGGTATGAGCCTTAAACGTTGTTATACCGTTTCGAAATTAGTACTTAAAGATTTCTAACTTTGAATTTTCAACGGTTGGTGTATTTACTAGTTTATTTTCAATAAGATATGTTTACAGAAAGGATAATAGAAAAAGGGATATAGTCGTTTCATTTTTGGCGCGAAGTTATTTTGTAACTATTTGATTGTATTTAAGGAAAAAGTAAACAAAAGAAAGAGAAATTGTATTTAACTGAAAAAAAATTTTATAGATTCGTATGGTAAGTGATAGAGCTTGGTCGTTAATTTTTTAATGACTGTAGAAAAAGGATTGGATCGTTGCGAGACAATTATTCTTATATACTCAATTTAAATTTTGAAATAACGATATTAATATTATTTTAATTTTTTTCTTCGTTTATATATATTCAAATATCTACGCGGCGTTAAATTGTTTCTCCGTGACAGTTGTGTTCTATGATTTTTTTGTCACTCGTGGTATTATAACCTATATACGAAGATTTTTATAAAGACTAAGCTATTTTTAATATTTTGGTATAAAAATAATTAATATTAAAAATTGTGCAATGGTTTAAATTTTTTATCCAATTATACAAGGGTTATTTACATTTTGTGACTTTTATACTACTTTCTTTTTATTTCAGTAACATGGAAGATCCAATTGCAGCGCATTTGAAAAATTTAGTAGTCAGTAGTAATGAATGTTTGGAGTTGAAATTAATACGTGATGTTAACGATTTAGAAGATGATAGAACTTCGTTTAAACCAGAAATGTCTCATCAAATATTCGGAGATAGGTGCATATCATTTCATTAAAAATTTATAAGTTAATTTATAATTCCTTTGTTATTGTCTTATTAAAGTTATTGTTAAATTTAATAATCATATAATGGATATATTTTTTTTTCTTTATTAGTGAAACTATATTTGGTTATCTGGACTTAAAAGTGAAGCTGTATTACTCGGCAGGTTCATTAGAAACTTACTTGGGTATGACTTATTCTGAGAAAGTAAATAAGCTTACTTATGAGGGAGTTGAAGCTGATGAAGTATTATCAAAAGTTGCGGAAAAACTTACACCTAATATCCATACTAATCTAGATCCCTTTGTTGAATCTCTTAAAAAGGATAGAACATTCAGACCTTATGGAGAACTACTTTATTCTTTTTCAGTAAATGGTAATATAATGTAAAACTTTTTCCTTCTTTTTTTATTTCCAATAAATTTTACAAAATTTACCTTTTTGTATTGCTTTAATATATCATTATGGAAATAAAATATATTAAATTGTAATAAATAATATTTCATCTATAAACTTTATTTTGATTTTAGATAATGGTTGTACAAGACAATTCGAAGTTTATAAAGCAGATATGTCATGTAAAGGCTTTAGAGAATATCACCAACGTCTTCAAACATTTGTTTTGTGGTATATAGATGCTGCTAATTTCATAGATATTGATGATGATCAATGGCATTATTTTAATATGTAAGCATAAATTTAATATATTATTAAAAACAATAATTTGTGTTGCATAATGAATAATTAATTGTGATACGTAAAATAGGTTTGAAAAATATAAATCATCATCTGGATATACTCAGTATGGAACAATTGGTTTTGCCACTGTTTACCAGTATTATGCATATCCTAATCATACTAGACCACGTATCGCTCAAGTATTAATTCTACCTTTGTTTCAAAATATGGGTCTTGGTACTCATTTACTACGTGGTATTTATCGCGAGTATATAGGTAGAAATGAAGTCAAAGATATAACCGGTAATTTAATTTTAATGTCTCTTAAAATTCATCTAATAATAACATTAATTTAATTGGATTATTTAATTAATAATATTATGTAATAACTTGTAATTTTCTTCTTTATATTTTTGTAGTGGAAGATCCATCTGTTGGTTTCCAACGAATAAGAGATTACGTAGACGCAATGAATTGTAGTGCATTACCTAGTTTTTCACGAGAATGTTTACTTCAAGGTTTCAATAAAGCAATGGTTATTGAAGCTAGAGAAAAGCATAAAATTAATAAGGTATATTTGTGTAATTGTATCATTCATCCATTATCTTTTGTACGTTATACATTAATCCATTTTTACTTTTAGAAACAAGCACGTAGAGTGTACGAAATTTTACGTTTGCGCATAACAGATATTTCAAACGAACAAGAATATCGTGATTACAGACTAGATGTTAAAAAAAGACTGAATATTCCTTATAAACGTGAACAAAATGATATAAAAAAATTAGAATTAGTTCTAAAAAGCCTGAATAAACGTTCGAATATTACATTACCTGCACCAGAGCAACGCATGAAAATACTTGAGAAGTCGTACCGTGTTTTGGAAGAAGATTACAAGAAGGTCGTTAAACGTTTGGAAGATGAAACTGAGTTATGAATTCCATTAAAACATTGTTTCATATTATATAAGTACATTTTTTATAATTATAATATAGGCATCGTTTATAAGATAATGTATATATACGTAACATAATGTGTCTTTTTTTAATATATTTATTATATATATTCTTTTCAACAAATTTTTTTCGTCTAACATATCATTCTTAAATTCTTATCATTAATGTGTTTATACAATTATAATGTTACATTTTTGTCACTCTTGATTTCATGATATTAAATTATTTTAAAAATCTGTACATATATACATATATAAGCTCACGTGTATTACTTAATACTGTAAGCTGTTGACAAAATATAAGAATTAAAAAATAATTATATTATTAAAAAAAGTAATGTTTCAAATTTCATACATCTGATTTTATTTGATCTTCTTTTCTAACCAGAATATATGAGATATTTTTTATAGTTTAAAAAACATAATATTTGAACGAGTGTCTTATATTTATTAATAATATTTGTGCGTATAAGTATTTATTTATTAATAATCAAATCTTATTAATTATATTAATATAAATATAAAATAAAAATATATAAATATATTAATATTAATTTAAAATCAAAATGAAACGCGACAAATAAAATTAAGATCGGACAAATATAATCATAATGCACGCCATTTTGAAATGTCGGCTATCATATCTCAAATATATGTAAATATTTTATATATAAAATATTTGGAGGATTTGCGATGTGATCGTTCGAATTAAACCCCTCCCTCCTAAAATACGACCGAGATAAATTTCCATGAAGATTTTAATGGCTGTTAGGGCTAACTTCTCTCACAGGAAATCTAGGTGTTTCTATGGCAATTTCCTCCATATAAAAAACTAATAAAGAAAAAAGATCTTTTTGTTTATGAATACATGGATTTTTTCTTTTTAACAAGATTTTATTACTTTTTTTTTCGTTGCTTCCATATGAAATTATCATACAAAAATAAATCTAATATCATATTTAGTGAGAAGATTTATTGCATATGTTTGCATGTCACATGACACACTATACGTTCTTCTAATAATTTTATGAGCTTCTACTTCCCATTACTTACTTCCTATAGATCTTTGCTTGCTTTAAAATTATTTAATCATCACGCTCCTACATATGAATTTTTTTCTGAGATTGCGTTAGTACAAAAAAAATTATTCTTTTACCATATCAAAATGCCGAAATATCAAGTTAAGGTAAGATCACACAAAATTACTTTAAACCACCTGTTTTACATTTAATTGTAATATTAAAACGTGTAGGTCTATTCTATCGCATTTGCTTTTTGTAATTAAATGAATCGTCCCATGCGTTTCGTAATTACCTCGGTAATTACATGAATAAATAAATATCTTATTAACAAGTATCTCTCGTAAATAGTAGAACTAATCTCATTGTAAATTTCTTTCTTATCGATAGAACGAATATATGTTAAATATAGACTGTTATTATATATGCTGTAATTAAACATTAATTTAATGTTATAAGAATTTTATTTTATTTTATTTGTTTTATTTATGATTTTATTATTGCAAGGAAGAATCCATTAATAATTAGAAGAAGAATATTGGTTATCATATTTAACAATAAAAAATATTATAGATAATATTTATTTCACATTATTAAATACCTTAAAACATATTTTGTATAAATAGGATATCATTCGAATAAAACTATTTTATATCTCTCATAGATAGGTATTATTGGAGGTTCAGGACTTGATGATCCAAATAAGCCAATATTTAGTTGTCATTCTGAAACTAAACGTGAAGATGCAAAAAATGAATTTGGAGTACCATCGAGTAACCTATATCATGGAACTATTTCTGGAGTAGATGTAATTTTATTATCTAGGTAATTTTTTATTTCTCTTTATTAAGTTATTATTTGTATATCGATACTCTGTTATATCCGAATTATATTTAATTTCTTAATATAGACACGGATCAGATCATAATATAAGCCCGAGTAATATAAATTATCGCGCAAATATTGAAGCTTTAAAACTTGCCGGATGTACTCATGTTCTTGCATCAACTGCTTGTGGTTCATTATCAGAATCTATATGCAGGGGACAATTGGTTATACCAAATAGTTTTCTGGATAGAACGGTTAAAAGAAATGGTACTTTCTTTGATGGCACTTCTAATAAATATTCAGGTAAGAAGATAAATTTTATATGGAATTTTTAGTTAGATATTTTGTATGTCATTTTATTAACAAATAAAATTATAGGCGTATGCCACATGCCAATGGAACCAGCATTTGATCCACGTACTTCAAAGGTTTTATTACAGGCTGCAAAAGATCTTTCCTTAGAAGTAACAGAAGGCGGTACGATAGTAGCAATAGAAGGACCAAGATTTTCTTCTAAAGCCGAAAGCAATGCACTACGTATTTGGGGTGGACATTTAGTCAATATGACTATTTGTCCGGAAGTATGTGAAATTGTTTAAAATATAATTCTTTTTACTTTCTATATCACTCATATATTCTTAATTGCATAATTTTTATTTTATTTTGTTCATATATACAACTAGGTCTGTTTAGCAAAAGAAGCTGGCTTATTGTATGCATCTGTAGCAATGGCAACAGATTATGATTGTTGGAAAGAGTGCGAAGACAATGTAAATGCTGGCGATGTTTTAGTAGTATTTAAACAAAACATTAGCAAAGTAACAGATTTGTTTATAAGAGCAATAGAATTAATAGGGGTAGAAAATTGGGATCAAGATATTAACAATTTGCAGGTAAAATAATATTTATGAAATAACATTTATCGTCTTACCTTTTTTTTTTTATTATAATCTTGCAGACGAATATAAAGACTTATTAATTTCAGGAACTCATTAAAAGCAGTAATGTATCACGTAATGTTTCATGTTAAAAAAAAAAAAAAAAAAAAAATTAACCAGGTCAAATGGATACAATTTTCTAAAGAATGTATCTTAACAAAATATATTTTATGATTAAGAATATTGACTTCTTTAAGTATTAATATTTATTTGTATTTGATCCAAGTGTTTAATGATACCCATAGAACACATTTGTTTTTGTCTCCAATAAATATGTTAATGATTAAAATGAAACTTGTTATTTATTATAACATATCTATTTGTAGTATTACCAATAAAAGATTAAGTAACTATTCAATAATGTTTATAGCAAGATTTATATTTTTACATTTTTTTATTTATTTATTTGAATTATTCTCTTTATTTAAAGGTTGAACAAGTATTGTCATCATTTTAACTAAAACATTGATGTATCGATATATTCGTGGCATCTTATAATAATGCAATCAATTATTATTAAATTGATACTAGACAAATACTGAAATAGGCATAATGAACAAATGTTGTTTAAAAGAAATGTTCTGTTATAATATTATACATTCTTACACTGTTGTCGCAAAACAAATTTTCTATAATAAAAATTATAAAGGATGTTCTTGCTTTTACTGCCCAGAGTATTTACTGCATAAATCAAACACAAATAAAACACTGGATAGTAATAACTCAAACATTTTATATATATATATTCTCTTCACAAAAATATACTATATTCCCTTGTTTTATATATTGCTCTACATTTTTAAGCTATAAAGAAGCAATATTTAATACTGTACCGTTTAAACATGTTATTTCATATATCTGCATTTTTTTTTCCTTTTTTGATGGTATTAGAATTCTTATAAGTGATAACAGTGAAATGCCACAGTTGCATTATACTTACAGTAATATTGTGCAACGTTACTTCTTAATAAATATGTACCAAAACACTTGTTTTTTTTTTTAAGTATTTAGTATCATATACGAACAGTGTTATATTTCTGGTCACTTTTGACAAAAACATAATTTTAACATATTGCCCAGAATCCAGGCCTTAATAAGCATACAGCTTTCTTAATATATGCATGTATTTTTGCGCACGCTCACGTGTGTATAATGCGTACATATTTAACAATTATATTATTGGCATTTAAAGTGATAAAGTATAATCACTTTAAAGGTAGAACAAGATAACGCACAAATAATAATATGCATAAATATTCTAATGCCTACTTTTCCTGAGTGAATTAAGATCATATTGTGTTTGATTCTACAGGCAAGATTTAAGAACAAATAAAGTGATGCACAGCAACACTCTTTCTATCATAATAAATAATATAATTTCTTTACCTGTTGAAATATCATATAGAAGTTGTATGTAAAATTATGCATTTCGTAGATACACAAAAAATAATCATATTGCAAGAGTGTGCATATGATTAAAAAATATTTAATTTTATAAACGGTAATTTTATTCCATTATCTTCTTTACTATTGCAACAAGTTATGTAAATCCAATCTTTGGCAAAGTAGGAAGAAAAGATTATATGTAATGAAAATTAATATTTCTAAATAAAATATGTACACACTAATATTTAACTTCTTATACAAATTTGTTATGCAATTCATATTAAATTTTATGTGCATTTTCGAATATTATGAGTTGCTATAAAAATAGTGATTTCTGATGAATAATTATACAATTACATTTTCTGGAATAGATTGTTACAATTATATGGTAACCAAAGATAAGAATGTAATGGCGTTTCTACAAATGCAAACAAAATTCTATCTTTGGCATAAAGATAAAATATTGGTTTGTATGCATTTATAAATAATAATAATCGCCTGAAAATGTGAAAAGGTAATTGAAATATAAAGGAAGGATTTTTACAAGTGTGAATTATTACACCTTACTATCGACCATATCCACATTGATCTTATAATACACATAAGGAAAATAATCGCTTTGTCCAAATCCTAATCCTGGTATATCCACACTCTATAACAATAAATTGATATAATAATATCTAATTTGTCTATTAAATTTTATCTGATAACAAAATCAAAATCCTTACATCTTGGTTCTGTGCCGATGCTGTAGCAGAAGAATCCAAATGAGCATACAATTGATTTAAGACATCGCGTAATCGCTTCATACTTTTTTTGTGTGGATGCAGTAAAATTGCTTGGAAATTAACTGGTAAACCATACCTATTTGAAAACAATATATTTATATATTGTATATATTAACAATATATATGTATATATTTAAAATATTACGTTTTTGTTGAAAAAGGAAATATATTACCTAAGAACAGATTCTACGAATACACGTAGAGCTTTAACATGAATCCAAGCACAGAAGCATTCACTAAAGTTTACTTTTAACCAACGTACTAGCGATCCAAATTGTTTTTTCTTATCGGTTACCAGTTTTGTTATCTCGTTTTTACCTGTATTATGCATATATATATATATGTGTGTGTGTGTGATAATAACGAAAGATTCTTCATATTTTGTTTTGTTCTCATGCATTCTTTTTTATATTTATAATTAAACTATATTTATATTAAATATACCTGCAGCAAGTTCTTCTTCGTTATATGTGAAATCGCGTACAATGAATTTTTTCTCACGGGCATGCAATTTAAATTCCTCAATAACTTTTTTGAACAATGTAATCGTAAATAATCCATATTCTGAATCTTCGGTTATAAGTTGTGAGCTACGTGGCACAATCATTTTTGTTAATTTTTCATACCCACTGTACCAATCATGAAAACTAGACCTTAAAAATATATTAACCAGGTATGATATAGTATGAAGACAAATATGAAATGTTAATTTTGTACATGTAGTAAATGAAATAATACATACTTTGGTACAATTACAAGTAACGTTGATAAATATTCACTGTCTAAAATAAAATGCTCCTTCTTCACTAAATCTGCTAGATTTCTTGTTAACAAACTTCCTCTGTACAAAAATTTCGTTATTACTACTATTCTTTTTCCACATTTTATTTATTACTATTACTATAAGATATAATCGTAAATGAAACATAAACCTCGAAAAACATATAAAAATTTTTAATGGGCTACATGATGAAAAAAACTTACGTTTGTTTTTTCTCAAGATTTTGTAGACTGCCTTTCAAGTTATTATACGTTGTTGATTTGGTTTTAAGATCCGCATCTATTTGGCCCACTTGTTTGCTAATTATATCCGCGATATTTCTTAAGGATTGTTTGATCGGATATTTTGCCATATCCCACTGGAATCGAGTTATATACGAAGGTAGATCACCTAACAAATTTTCAATATTAATATAACTATATCTAAGATTCAAAGTTGTGTAATGCTAAGATATAAATTTTTAAACAGAGCTTTATCAATGTCTAACTTCAATGGTGTTACTTGATGTTATTTACAATACTAATAATTTATAAAACTTGAGACTTATAGGAAGCTCTGTTGAAAGGTGTTAATATATTAAAATTATATGTCACATTGTAACTAAAGAGTAATAATATAAATGAGATAAACAGAGAAAGATTTTGTTTTGGTATCATACAAATTTCTCTGATTCTAGTACGCTCCTTATATATTATTCAGAATAGCAGGCAATACCTAAACTGAATATATCGTGCAAACATTAATGTGTAGGTGCACATACAATTTATTAAAGCATTTTATATATATATATATATAATTTATTAAATAATTAGAAATTATATCAATACTACTGCATTCAATTTTTATTGTTGCACCTAATGGTGTAGATTAAAATAATATAGTGTAGATATAACTGTATTTTTGTTTCATTATGAAGACTTTGTTGACTATATTCCATTAAATTGTAAGTTGCATTTTTTATTTAAAATATATGCTGTACTTGTATGCAATATATAATATATGGTGCATGATAAAATTATAGAACAGTAAACATGAAAACTTCTATCTAAGATCATATATTAGTTTTCATTTATAATTAGATTTAATTTTATGTAATTCTAAGTGTAATACCTTTCATATATTTTTATCAAATTTTTTTCTAAGGCAGTACATGGATATTCGAATATAATTGCATGATAGACAAATAGCAATAAATATAATAAATAGACTTAATTTCAATGAAATTTTCATCATTTTTTTCAGTATAATCTGCATAGAGTTATATGCGATTGCAATTGCTGAGATTTTTTTTATTAATTCTTCCCCCCCCCTCATTCATCACGCACACGCATACAATGGTTAACAAAAATTATTAATACCTATGCTAGTGATAAATTACAATGATTTCATTAATAATAGTGCCATAATAAAATAAGCCAAGCAGCTGAGATGATAAAGCATTTCATGCCAACTGAGTATGAAAATAGTAATAAGAAATCTTAGTATTATTTGCTTGTTAATTAATAAATTATCATCCCAAAGTAACAGAAATTCAGATTATTTATATTAATACTGTGTAGTAGTGTAATCAAATTGTAAACATGCAACACAGCAATTTCTTGTAAATTCATGTACCGATCGATAAACATATTTTAAATTTCATTATTTATGTTGGTGCTATATCTTGTATTGCTGTTAAAAATTCTTGTATGTATTCTTATTTATGCTGTATTGTACAGTAAAGCAACATATGCAAAAAAACAGATATTATTGAATTGTATCAATGTATAGAATGTGATGCAGATTTTATATGATTATTATAAATTTTTTATGTATAAGAAAATTTATTATTATAAAAAGTGCAATTTAAATAATAAAATTGTTTGATATGAATGAAGAATGAATCTGTTAATAAAAATAAAGTAATTACTGCAACCAAAATAAATAATACAAATATCTTGAATGAGTATTACTATTAAAGTTGATGTATGATCGAAGATATTATTGGACACTTCAACATTTTTTGCAACATATAATATTTTATAAGAAATGAAAATTATATTTTGTATAATATTATAATTATATAAGAGATTTACGTTCGAAAATGAAAGATAAATAAAATAAATGAAAACAGGAAACTTATGTTTATAATACCAAGATTATAATAGACTAAATAAGGAAAAGAAGCAAAGAAGGAAAATAGTAGTAATGAAACATGTGCATTATGCAATCAGACAAGTTCTAATTCAAATATAAATCTGTGGCATCTGGAACAATCAATCGAACATATTACATTTTGTTAAAATGAAGTATTCAGACACAACCAGTACACAGGACGCAGGAGTAAGAAGGACTAACCAAGATCAAAATATATATTGGCATATTTACCAATATAAATATTTTATCAAATAGGTGCACGCATTTTATGTTTAAAATGTGCTATAATATATAGGCAAATCTCTTTGCATTCCTTCAGCTTTTAATTTGTTTTCTTTTTTCTTTTTTTTTAATATTCAATAACTTGTAAATTTTCAAATAATGTATATATGTGATTAAGTTTTAAAATACTTTGGAAGTATGTAAACCAATGTGAAAATTTTTCACAGCTATGGCTTAAATTCAATAGTGTAAGTACTGGAGAGAGATTGTCATGGCCTTTTGATGATATGACATAATATATAATTTATATATATTTATATATGCTTTGTTTCAAATTTATAAACATGACATGATTTGTGTCCTTCCGATATTGTTAATCCATTTAAAATAATGGTGAACATTACAAGTTCAATTACAGTGACAGAAAGGAAAACAAAGAGTAACAAGCAATACTTCTTCATTTAAAACAGCACACTCACATTAAAGGAAGATTTTCAAAAATTTGTTACACTGGAGGCAATAATACTGCAAAAAAGAATTCAGCATTACATACATTGCATATGTAGTGCAATTGTGCGGAATTGACATCTAAGGAAATGCGCACTAGGATCATGATATAATACAGTCATTGTATTTTGTGTGTGATACGCATTTACAATAAAAGTAATATATATTAGTTTGTTTCCTAACTAAAATGGCATGCGAAAATTATTTTTTACGAATTAAAGAATAATAAGACCACGAAAGTGACAACCTCTCTCTCTCTTTTTCTCCCAATATTTACGCTCCAAAAAAATATATTTAACTACTAAAGGAGCAAATCCTTGAAACAAACGACCATAGGTCAGTTATACCTTGCCATTATTTCAGGAAAAGGTATGATAGGTTGATGTGATGGTGGTAGGATGGGTACCTGGATTAGGCAAACTGCCACTATGGTCTTGATCTTGGTCATCGCTTTGGTCCACATCATGGTCGTCATCGTCATTATTGTCAACTGATGCACGATTAGAGATGATTCGGTCTGCTTTTTCAGTACTCCTAGGATGTATTGTTGACTGCCATTTGTTATCTTCTTCACTGCTGCAGGTTGATGAAAAGGAAGGGGTTGGGCTAGCAGAGCCAGGACTTGGAGTAGGCGTTGAAGGAGTTGAAGCAGTGCACCAACGTGCACGGTAACATGAATACACTGACGAAGGATCATTCGACGTTCGAATATCGCTGACACCTTGAGTATTATGTAATGACTTCTTTTCAGAGTTGGATAGATGATTCTGATGATAGTGGCTATAACGATGGTCATGGTGATGATGACGATGGTGATAATGCTGACCTAAACAGGCGGCCGCTTCTGGTTCTGACTCGTCCAACTCCCTCCACTGCTTGTGATGCTCCCTTGAAGTCTTGTGTGATGGAGTAACGGGTGTGTTTGGCGGGGTGTCCGGACCCCCTTCGGGGCTCAAGCTCTCCCCATCCACTGATGTTTGACCTATCCATTACAGCCCAGTCCCAATCTCCTCGCGATCTTTCTCATGTCTCGCTCAACTATTATTGCGTCCTACGCAAATGCCTAACGACAATGCTGACCAAACTCAATCAAAAACAACTAAGGATCGAACAGAAGACCTATGGAGTATTTAGCGAAGAATTTTTTTTCTTTTAACATATCTATACATAAATCTTCTTTAAAAACAAAACGATTCAAAAGATATTTAACTCTATATAATCTCTGTAAAAATATTATTCGTAATAATTAAATAAATTTCTATCATTATAGTTGCATAAAAATTAAAATTGAATAATTAAATAAAAATTTTATGAACTTTTAGATACGACCATAATGCAGGAATGTTCTATTATATATAAAAATAAATTTTCTGTAATATGTAATAATATTTGTTTAATAGAATGCTCTTTGAAATCAGATTTATGATCATACAGAAATTTAAATTACAGATGGAATATTATACTCTTAAAATTAACATAAAATATTGTTAGAAATTATTCACTTTGCTCTTCTTAAATTTTTATTAGATATTTATTAATAAATTTACTTATAGTCGTTAAATACTCCGATGTTTAACAAAAGATAATAACAAATAAAAAATAATAGAAAATTAAATAATAAACTATTATACAAATCATATAAATGAAAAAAAACAAAAAAAAAAAAAAAAGGAAAACAATTTAACAAAAAACATAACTGAACAGTAAATGAGCAAAGATATACCACAAAAAAAAATATATATAGAGCATTGCAAACAGGCATAAAATACTAAATAGAGACTGATAACTAAATTTAAAATTAAAGAACCTCATAGTGACTAATTGGAGCTTGGTGACCACAGTAACCCAAGCAACTCCTTGCGTCCTCTGGAAGGTTTTATTCGTCGATGTGAGTGGTCCACATATCCAGAGATTGAAGTTTTATTTACCAATAATATCATTTGTTTTTTGTACACAATGTTGCATGTGTGTTTTAAAAATTCTTAAAAGCTTTCGTTACAAAAATTTGGAAGGTGTACATGTATGATCATTTGTTAATAAAATAATAAGTATAAGGTAGGGAAACAGGGTTAATGTGGTCTGAATAAATTCAAGCAAGCCAAGCAACATCACAGATACAAAAATGAATTTTAGTAGACAGTAAAAATGAAATTCTTAAAATTAAGATCAATAATAAGCACTCTACAAATATATCAATCATATACTAATTTATGGTTTATACCACTATTGTTTTCTATATAAGGAAGGGGTTGTGCATAATTAAATATAGCTAGCCTCAAAGAACTTTTAAGATAATCAAAAGAAGAGAAAATTATTTCTACTTACATGGAAATCTACTTTCATGTATGTATGAAATGCATATATATGTATTTGATCTTCTATTCCTTCTTCATTATTGAATATTTACTAATGCATTGTAATGTATATGGTGGATTACAGTAAATCTCATAGTGATAAAAAAAAGAAAATGATAATTTTCAATGATGAGTATATATATATGAGTAGGTGTGCTGACAAAGGATTATTATTGACATTCGTTTGTAATACATAAAAAATAGTGGTACATACCATATTTATCGGTAACAGTTATTACTGTACGCTACAGCAACAAAAATTTTGTCTGCATTCACATAAACAATGATTTCTGTATAATATTTTCAATTTTATAATTACTTAGTGTCAGTGTATGCAGACAAAATTAATAAAGTTTTGCCCTATTGCCTTGTATTTTTTTTTTTTTATATTAAGAAAAATATGTTATCATTAATTTAAAAATTGAATAAATTAACTGATATACATTTAAGATTAATAAATAAATCAGAATCAAGGTAGTGTATATGTATTGTGTCGTGTACAGTATTCATTGACATGCCTTTTAGACTTTACAATTTTGCCTTGTATCATATACTTATAAAAAATCGATCGATACCTGTTGCAAGGGTCCAAAATGCAAACATTTTTTTTTTTATAAAATGATACAAGAAAATGTCGTGCATTTGATATTATTTTTTAATAATATCAAATATGAGGATACATTTACTCCAAAAACTATATCAATTAAGAGCTTACATGCGAACATTAAAGAACAATGCTATTGTACACATTTATTAAATTTAATAATTTTAAAGAATTCGCATATTTTATAAACATAATGTAATAAAAACTAATTTTCAGCTATAATTCTATACAATTTTCTTAACCATACAATTCTTATAAATATCATGTTGGCATGTAAACCTTAAATTCAGTGCGAAATAAGGTAAAAGAATAATAGCATGACATTTCCAAAGAAGGGAAATACCTCTATATGTGTTTAATATTAAAAAAAAAAAAAAAAAAAAAAAAAAAACAAAAAAAAAAGTAATTGAAACTAATTTTGGACCCTAGTAATATTGGATAAGTCATTATCCTATTATAGGAAATAGATTATATACAAAAAAGAAATTAAGTAAGTATATACTCACTGTTATTGGCCATAAGATTTTCATGCAGTTTATCTCTTTGGTCTTCTAAGACTTCTCCCAAATAAGTTGCCACTTTACGCGTAACTTGTTCCACAAATGCATCTAATTTTCCAAGATCATCTGACAGCCCAACTAACTGATCTAATGTTCCCACTTTAAGATCAGGTATATGAAACTTGTAATTGTCTGATAAAGAATTTTGCTTCGATGTTAAATTGTTCATGGTCTCCCATGTCTGTTGACAAGTTTTATCTCCTGGTGCGGATATAAGCCAGTATTCCGTCATCTTGAACAATGCCTTCTAATTCCTACTTTTGAATATCTGCATTTAAAGGAAATAATAATTGCACGGAATTAAAACTTTCATAACGAACTGTTATAAACATGTACAATATCGTTATAAGATTTATTTCATAACATACAAATATATGAATTTGAAAAGAAAAAAACCTGTAGTACATTAATTTGTGTTTTTCTTGTAAACAACCATCTGCTTCGGTGTTATACATTATGTTTAGTATACGACCCATACGTTTATTAAAAGAGAAATAATAAAATAACCTTAAAATATATTAAGATCGTTAATTTAATTTACGATTATGCGCATTAAAAAAAAAAAATGTTCGCTGGCGAGAGTTGCCCTTAGATTAACGAATTACAGAAGGGGGTGTGGCATGTAATATACTGTCTGCGTCGAGTATATTATGTAATTAGGCGCGCTTTCCACGTGACGTGCGCCAACTACTACGTGAATGGCGCATGAAACTTAGATACCGACAAATATAGAGAAACGAAAAGTGTACTATGAAGAATAAATATAAGAAAAAGCGACGTCCTTGAATCAAGAAATAAACTATGTTCGCCTGTGTTAAAGGATACCTGTAACTGTCTCGATGACAATGGCGCCTGTCTTATGTACGAACCAAGCGCTTATAAAATCAATACTACTACACAACATATCGTTCTCGATTATCGATCCTGAATCAAAAAATTATCGAATCCTGATATGTGAACGAAAGGCTTAAAGTATTCGATAAAAATCACGACGACATAAAAATATTCCAAATAGGTTTTAATTAACGTAATCGAAGAAAATAAATAATCGCGAGAGATCGTAGCGATCTTAAAATTTGGGTTAACGTCATCGTTTGTATTCATACACAATTCAAAACTATTCTTGCGAACTGTTCCAATTCAAGACAGATAATATCTACTTACAAGATTTTTCTGATTCTGTAGTAACACGATTTTAACGTAGAAACGCGGACGAAACACTCAAAAGAGCTCAAAAGAGTCGTTCGTTCATCCGGACTTCGTTAAAACAATCAGAAACCATTGTGACCTCACGTGATAGTAAGATTGCGTGCTGCTGCCTCTCGACCCACCCGACAACTAAACGATAAACCAGGTAATGGATCAGCTGACTTACAAAGCGTCTTCTACAAACCCGACGCAGTGTTGCCACTTATATAGATTTCAAATAACTTTTCGTTTGCAACACGATTTCTAAACTGCAAGACAGATACGATAGCGTGATAATAATTATGCGTGTATGTCGGAGCGGAGATATTCCCTATTTAGTTAACAACAACCAGAAAGCCTTTCATTGCGCCATCTACCTTCAAAAGTATGGAATTAAAGTCATAAACACAAGTGTTTTTAGAATGCAGTTTAGAAATCCAAAGAATATTTATTGACCTTCATAATATGCCTGATTAATCGCGTGCACTTTTTATAAACCGTTAAACATACATCGTTACACATAATTATTCATCTATATCAGGAAGCTATTTTGAGAAGTGATTTATTATACTACAAATGATATGATTTATTGTTTTAATTGATTGTTGTTTTTTTTTACAAATTGTAAATTACAGTAATTAAAATAAATAAATAAATATACATTTTATATATGAGATTGAATCATTACTATTGATTATATCATTTGCAAATGATCCACTAAGTATGAATTGCTTCATTATATCAGAGATAATCTATCACCGTACGTTAATATTACTATTCGTCCGATAACACGATGTATCGTAGGAAGAATTTACGTAATGAAATAGATAATTATGACTAGCTATTTATCAGTAGTATTTTAAATAAAGCGGCGCTTGTATTTTATATCTCGGTTAGAAACTATCTCGGATAGTTCGTAATACGTTTGTCGAAGTGATTTATAGGTTAAGAGTAGAAAATTAAGATAAATTTTTAAAATGCGTGCAGCAATAGCAATCTTTTGTGTTTTTTTGGGATGCTGCACTAACGTAGTTTTTTTGGAATTGCTTGTTAAGTGAGTATTTATGCGTTCGCTCTTATGTTGTTTATTTAATGTGTAGAAACACAGTTGGTTCTTATTTTTTACTTACAGAGATGATCCAGGTAGTGGAAATCTTATTACATTTTCACAATTTCTTTTCATAGCCATAGAAGGATTTTTGTTCACTTCAAAATGCGGAACTGTAAAGCCCAATGTCGGTATAAAAGATTATTTCATATTAGTGACAATGTTTTTTATTGCAAATGTTTGTAATAATTATGCATTTGATTTTAATATACCAATGCCTCTTCATATGATATTTAGAGCTGTAAGTAAAAATTATAGATGTAGTATATTTGTGAGTATCATATAAGCAAAATGTCAATTATTTTATGCGTGTGTATATATATATATATATATATATATATATATATATATTTGTGCGTGTAAAATGATTATATGTATATACATATATATATCTTGATTTTTTAGGGTTCTCTGATAGCTAACATGATAATGGGTATTATAATATTAAAAAAGCATTACGCATTTAGTAAATACTTATCTGTTTTGATGATAACTCTTGGAATTGCAATATGTACTATTGTCAGTGGCAAAGATATCAAATCTTTGCAATCTAAGAACGTTGAACATATTCCAACAACGCCGTGGGATGATTTTTTCTGGTGGATGTTAGGTATTACATTATTAACTGTTGCATTATTTGTTTCTGCTAGAATGGGTATCTATCAAGAGGTATTACATTCACGATATGGGAAAAATGCAAGAGAAGCTTTATATTATACGGTAGGAAATTTTAAAATTATATACTATATCTAATAAAAATTGATCTGTATAGTGTCTTGGTATCCACAAAAGAATATCAATTGAAAGAAGGTATTATTTTTTCAGCATTTATTACCATTGCCCTTTTTTTTAACTTTGACATCTAATATCAAGGATCATTTACTATTGGCAATGGCATCGGATCCATTGATTATACCTGTGATTAATTTATCTGTGCCAAAATTAATTGTTTATTTAATTGGAAATGTTCTTACACAGTATCCTTTTAATATTTTATATTCATTTTGATTATATAATTATATGATCATACTCATAACACATATAACATATATTTTCTCTTAACCGATTTTACAGATATATTTGCATAAGTTCTGTATTTGTGTTAACTACAGAATGCAATTCTCTTACAGTAACATTAGTAATAACTTTACGAAAATTCCTCTCTTTAATTTTTTCTATTATCTATTTCAAGAACCCATTCACTGTGTACCATTGGATCGGTACATTTCTAGTCTTTATAGGCACAGTAATATTTACAGAAATAATACCAAAACTCTCACAAAATCTCCAATATATTACCAAGAAAGATAAAGTACAATAAGAAAGTATATAGTCTTAATTTTTTATTAAAACAAAGTTGTGGAAATAAAATGAATGAATGTGTTACTGGATAAGACATTTTTTTATTAAGCTTATTATGGATTTTGTAAAAAAACAAATTGTAGTTTTTGGCTTAAGAATTTAAATTACTAATCCTGTTATACCAGAAATATATCTGAGAGTATTTATATTTCTATTCATGTGAAAATAAGAAATATATTAATGGGTTTAATTGGTATGGTATGAAGAATTGTAATTAACAAATGAAGTATCATTAATTTCTAGTTCTCTAGTATTTTAATTTTACTGATTAAATAAAACGAAAGTAATAATCTTATATCTGAAGTGTACTATTCCTAATATCATAGTTTTCGAGGTTTATGAAAATATAATATCTAGCACAACTTCAAACAAATAAAATGAGTATGCTTACATTGCCATTGATATACTTGATTGTTTCTATAGGTGCTTAAAAAATAAAATGATGTGCTAAATTTTTTATAAGAAAAAATATTACTAAAAAAAAAAAAAAATATATATGACATATTATAGCAAATATTATTAAAAAAACGAAAAGATATTCACGCGTTTGTGATAATTTCTTTAATAGATTAATTTAATATTTACTAATCCTAAAAATCATACAAAATGACATTCCACGGGCAAATTAGTTTTATAACTGTACTTATGAAACAAATAAAAATGTCAATATATATTTAATGAATACACATTATAACTACAATGTAAATAGAAATGTTCCTATTTTTGAATAGAAAAGTTTTGAATTATTATCATTAATGTTAATGAAGAAATGAATCAAGTTTTAATCAATATGCTAGAACGTATTTCTATTTTGTAGAGTATATCTTATGTAATAAATACATCATATGTATATATATATATATATTTATATTTCCATCTCTCTCTACAAAAAAATTCGTTTAAAGATTGTTTGTTAAGTTATATAATTAATATCGCATCGCTATATATCTATATATAAATATAGGCTCATTAATAAGACAATTTTTTCAAATTTGCACCAGCAAAATTAATTGGACATAACTAGATAGAACTTAATAAGTCCAAAAAAAAAATGAATAATAGTTGGAATTTGATATATGCATGTATTATTTAATAACAAGTAGCCGATCTTTGATATAACTGTTAAATTAATAATATTTTAAGATCCGAAATATAGAATTTACATAGATATGCATAGGTATGTACCAAGATGAAATAATTTGTTCCATATGAAAACCACATTTAATTATAAATTCAAATGATAAAACTTTATAAACAATTATTGTATAAACGTATAAAAATATAAGAAATTAAAGCTTAAATTGAAGAAGTAGTAACATTATTAACAGATGTGGTTAGAGCATAAAAAAGAGGTTTTCTTTTTTATATATATATATAAATTTCTCTTTTATAGCAATGAATTTTTAATAAAATTATCAATCTTAAGAAAACAAGAATATTTCTAAATGACTAATTTTAAATTGGTCAACACACATAGGTTTAAGACTTCATTCCATTACTTTTGCTCTTTGTGAAAGGATTTCAAAGTCTTTTCTAAGAAAAAAAGACTTCAAAGATATTGCCAAAGATATTTCTATATAAGATCATTATAATTAGTTTGTTCACTTATACATAACAATGGAAATATACGTCATAAATAAAAATATAATATTTGATACTAATAGGTATATAAAAGGTATTGTCAGATTCAGTTTAACAGATACTTTGAGAAATATTATAATACAGTTGAATTTTTTTCTTGCTTTTTTTTTTTTGGATTAAGAAATATAATAACCATAATTATTGTTTTATATTAATTTAGATAGAAGATAGTCTGCCTATAAAATATATCATATACAAATGCTGAATAAAAATTGTAAGAGAAATCAAAATAATTAAATTCCATTATAGGAATCACTAACTTACCTGTTCCATTATAATTTTGTCCATATTTGAAATAATTCATTGCAGGAAAAATGTTGTACTGTTATAATACATTTTGCAAGGTTAACCAAAGTTAAAATAGTACAGATTCTGGTTTTTCTACGACTTTACAAATATTACATAATTCATCGACCAGAGTTTCGTATCTATAAGCCACTCGTATGTCCGGTACGTTGGTCCTAGTAATATCATTACCAGCAACACCTTCTTTTGTATAATTTGGACCAAGCCAATATTGTTTACTCTATAATATAAATATATTTCTGTATAAAACAAATACTACGTGTATATAAAATATATACATAATACTGTTACATATAAAACAAACCTTGTGTGGGAAACCGCTCATAAGAACTGAATTACGGGCTAATTCGCACATGTCACACGAACTGAGCTTCCATACTTGTGCAGCAATACTATATTCCTCCATTAAAGGCTCCTATGAGCAAGTAAAAAAATATTTTAAGGAAAGGTGTAGTAACGCAAGCATTAATAAATGACTTATATTCATTTTCTTTTTTCTTACTTTCGTGAAGTGGAATTGTAAAGGATCATCCGTCGAAAGACTTACACACAATCCTCTTGCAAGGTATTCTGGAAGAGGATTTCGATGATAATTCAAAAAAAGAGAATTGTTACTTAAGGGAGACATGGCGATGCCAATTTGTGCCAAATAATACAAATACTGGAGTACGGGAACTTTTCTAAGCAAGAGGCCATGAGAAATATTTTCTGCCATCATATAACCACAAACAAGATGTTGAATTGGTCCAGCTTCTCCGCAATGAGGGCGAAGAACGAAAGTATTTAAACCTTGATCCCTGTGAAATAAATCATCTTTATTTTCAAATGATTTTTATAAACAATTCTTTTTCTTTTTCTTTCTTTTTTTTTTTTTTTATTAAAAATATAACTCACGCTCTAAAGTGATTCAACACCGTCATGTTTGCATAAGTATAATACTGGTAGTACGCGTACGGTGGATTTTCAATGTCGTCCCATTCTTCCGGTGGGCTAACATCTTTGTCAAATAATGGATTTTCAGGCTTACTCTCGTCGTCTACAGAATCGAAACCTATCACCTATCGAACAATATTTTGTATAAGTACTTTCAAGCGAAGCATGTGACATTCAAAAATGTTCAACTTACGTATTGTAGAAACTTGTGTAATTCGGGATGTGAATGAGGATCATTAGTTACTTCAAAAAGAGGTAAAAATATATTATTCAAGATCTCTTGGAAGTTGGTCATAAGCTTGTTTAACTTGAAGATGTCGCTATAAATAGGGAATAAATAAATTGTATTTCATATATTTTTGTTTATACGATAAATAAATGATTGGCTTACTAAAGTCTTGGAATTTGAATGAGCCAGCGCACGTTGTCCGAATAAACGTCGCTCTGTATAGCCCATTTAGCCAGCTTGTCCCACTCTTCGGGATTTTTTCCATAAATGGACAATCGTAATTCTGCATTTTGATATTTCGATTCTTCTAGGTCGCTTGCCACTTCCTTGATTATACTGGCGAAAAATTTACCATTGAGATAATTATCAGTTTTGAGAAAAACTTCGCGAAGTCTGCTCTCACCGATGGGATTGTATTTGGCATTGAATTTATCGAACCTGTGAAATGTGTTTCTGTCCTGTGAAACAAAAAAGAAAAGAAAGGGGGATTGCGGGGGGGGGGGGGGTGGAGGCACATCATCAACAATAATTTATAAGAATACTTTAATATAAAAAAAACGTTCGAATTTACTTACAGCGTGTACGTCTAGCATATCTACGCTTAAATCGTATGTCGTTAAATTCATCGATTGGAAAACTTCACTGAGCGTCATGGTCTCGCCATTTTTCGAACACGTAACAATTTCATCCGCATGATTCTTCAATGTTTTCTTTATAAATCTAAGAAGATGCTTTTGATTCATACAGGAGGCCGCATGTATGTGCGTATCGACCTTTCTTATATTATAAAAGTCTCTATGCGGAACGGCTTTTTGACTGGCCAATTCTCTAAGTTCATTCAACAGAACGTGCAACTGGTACTTGGACGAGAGATAACTCAATCTTCTATAGCAAAATGATTTTAATGGACCGTCTGCGATCATGGTACAAAGTAGATTCATGTCCCTGACAAAGGCTGCTAAATCTGGATAGGAATATGGAATTGGTTCTCCATTCTTCGCGTCCTCCTCATTGGCAAAAACATTGAAAACCCCGTTTACGGGTAAAATTGTATAATTCTTTGCCGGTGGGAATTTACATTCCCAAGGATCTCCGCGGGATGCGGGTGCGTGTACCGGATGATCTGTTGGGCCCAATAAATAACGTCGTTAATTTCTTTCTTTTTCTTTTTTTCTTTTTTAATAAATATTTTTAATAAAATACGGTACAACGAGATCGACGCATTGTTCGTTCTAATTGTCGTAAAATTCGTTAAAAATACGTCGTCCCCTTTACCTCGAGGATTTCAAAGGCTTACCTGCGATAGCTTTGCGATCATCGTGTTGAACTTCATCGTTCGAAGTAACGGGTCTCTTATCGATGCTACGTAAAAATTTGGTCGTAATTGAAGGAAAACTTTGTTTAGAATTATTCATATACTTTTCACGTATCACCAAGGCTTGAACGAGCATCTGCGATGCCTGCTGAAGATCTTCCAAAGGTACCTAAAAATACATATCCGAAATGTAAACCGATAGAGAAATGTTTTATTTATATGTCAATTTTGTTGTGTTTTTTTATTGTTTTATTTTTTTTTTTTTGGAATCTTTCGATCTTCTTGCGGGCTTCTTTATCCGGAGCCCGTTAGATAATAACGCGACACCTTGTGAACTTATTGAACCGTTCAATAATGAAGGCAAGTTAAATGTGTGTCGATGATCGATTAAAGGGGATATCGTGATGTATGTTACTTTCTGAACGTAACTACATATCATTTCAATTGTCCATTGTATTATTTTATTTTTGTTCGATCGAACGAAATCCTTCTAAAGATTGTTCGTGTGTGTGTGTGTGTTTTTTTTTTTGTCGTTTTCGCACAGAATTTCATATAACTCCTCAGAATTTTGCGTGGAAAAAAAACATGAAAGGATAATAGGCAAAGACTTGTGTTCGACAAAGGTTTCTTGAGTGACAATGCACACGGAGGGTTTCCTGACCAAGTTAAGTCTCGAAAGAGACATAAGACGGGTGTCCCTAATTCTATAGATCAATTTTTGATAACGTAAGCGAGTAAGCCTCTTTAGTAATTTTTTTTTTTTTTTCTTGTTTAACTTACCCCTGATGTATCTTCTCCGGATATCGAAACCCGTTGAAAATGTGGCACGAAATCATTTTCTTCGAAATTAAACGAGGGATCATCGACGTAGTCGGGTACTCCAGGGCCAATCGACGGTTCATAATGACTGCGTCGCTCTTCGAGATCCTTTGCGGCTCTGTATGTATATGTATATAAAAGAAAAAAAAGAAAGAAAGAAAGAAGATAAAAACATAGGTCAAAATTCTCAATAAATAAATAAATAAATATATATATATATATATATATATATATATATATATATATATAAATATATAAACGAAGGAGGAGGAAGCATCTTGGTGGCAGGCGTTTTGATATTTTAAAAATCAGGCGATAACGCGGCTATTACTGGCATCTCATGATAATTATATTACTCGATCAATGTCTAAGTATAAAGTATCAATAAAGGAAATAATTATTACGGCATTAGAATTGTATAATAATGAATAGAATATGCGGTTCAACTAAAAACTATTTTACGTAGATAATCATATTTTAATAGACATCCTATCGGATGATCGTATCTTATTTTGTGAGTCAGACTTTATCGCAATGCGATATCTATTCGATGAATTATAATATATCGAGAAAGATATTCTCAACATGAAAGAACAAGGATTCAAGCTCCACGAATGTATCTACTTATTATTATTTTTTTCTTTTTTTATGGGGGCGATTACAAATATCTTTTGATTTACCTCAGAAGTATGGTATTATCCCGTAGCCATCTTTTTGATTCGTTTGCACCAGCAAACATGTTACGTATTCCTAATTTTTTTTTTTTTTTTTTTTTTTTTTTTTTTTTTTTTTTTTATTTGCGATCGTTCGTGTTTCAAGCGCGTCCTCGAAGACGCACAAACTTTTTTCTTTCTTTTCTTTTTTCTTTTAACGCAAAGTCCTTTCACAAATCGGATTTATCTCGTTAATATTAAATACGATTTAATCACCAATAATTCTTCGTAAGTCTTTTCCCTTATAACTACACTGTAATAGACGTTCGTAGAAACTTTCTTATTGTTTCGTATGATTCGTCATAATCACATTATTCTAACGAATTTAATAATCCATGATTTTTAGATAATCCGCTTTAAGTATTTAGTGCATCCCAAACGTATGTATGTAAGTACACCTGCATCTATAAATAGCGTGTAGTGTGGGTTTCTTCTCCATGCGGCCAAGTTTCCCCTATCAGTCATATGTTATCCTTCGCTTATTTTGTGTGTGTGTGTGTGCGTGCGTGTGTGCACGTAGAGATGCGCTCTCACTTATATAAACGTAACTATCACATAATGACACCTCGTTGTATAGCGTAAAATAAGCACGGTGGAATATAACATATGATTGACAGAGAGGGAATCTTCGCCCGTAAAGAATTAACGATCGCAAAACTGTGTAGAGATTTGTATTTTTGTACTTTCTAATTAACGCGAAGTACCACACGAATACATGATAATGAAACTACGTAGGTACCTGTTGCTATAACATCATCATCGTTCCCTTTGATAATTTATATCTAACTTGGTTCTCGATTAACCACGTGCGATCGATCGTCGAATACGATCTATCAAACATTTGTTACGTTTACCTTGTACATGTCCACGGTATGTAGTATCGGCAAAAAAAAAAAAAAGAAAAGAAAAGAAAAAAGAATCATCGGAATTCTATAGATTCTCTTAACACCACTTATAATACTCGTGCACAAGGTATTGTATCACGCTGCAGTAAAAAGAGAAGAAACCGTCCAATGCCAGGGTAATGCGGTAACTCGTCGTACGATTACACACCCATCCAATTCCACCCTTAACAAAAAAAAAAAAAAAAAAAAAAAAAAAAAAGAAAAGAAAAGAAAAGAAAGAAAGTAATAACGACGCAAGGCGAATCTAATCTATATTTTCACGATCGATCGTAGAAGAAAATTCGAGGCACAGCGACGTAAGAACGTTGAGATTCACTTTAAAAACACTTTACAAAGCGATTCGCTTCGAATATTTTTTCGTTATCGTCATAAGAGGGGGGAGGAACTTTTACGGCGGATGCTTGCTCGTTCGCTCGACAATAAATGCGATAGATCTTTTTTAATTTCTATCGCCGAATATTTCTTTACCGTTATAACTTCGTGTCTCCTGCATATTTTTTATTATTATTGTTTTTTTTTTTTTTTTTTTTTTTTACCGAGTATCACGGACGATGTAGACAGTAGTGGTAACTTTGTAGGTCCGATCGCGTCAACGTTCGCGCAAGTACTGAGAACGATAGTGAGGGCAAATCACCAGCAACCCCTTCCTACTTCGTGTCGTATGCGTTCCTCGTATTACGTGTAAAACCGATACAGCATTTATATACTTCCGTTTACACGCTTCTCATCCTTCCTCCTCCACCTCCCCTTACGTTTCCATCCACCACTTTCCAGTCGTATTCGTTTCTATATTCGTTTCGATTACAAATTTCACCGGTCGCCGATAAATAAACAAGAAGAAGCATAGAACGCGTGTTGTCGCGCACTCGTAATTGCAAACACGATTTTGACCTCGTAGAAACGTCTTGAAATGCCTTTCTTTGCATTAGAAAGTTACTCCGTTAATTAATACGAACCATCGAGTTAATTAATACAGCGTAGAGTTCTTAAATAATT
Source organism: Dolichovespula sylvestris (assembly GCA_918808275.2). Classification (NCBI taxonomy): domain Eukaryota; kingdom Metazoa; phylum Arthropoda; class Insecta; order Hymenoptera; family Vespidae; genus Dolichovespula; species Dolichovespula sylvestris. The sequence goes on along the minus strand of OU964974.1, from coordinate 6,397,484 downwards.
TCTTCCAATTTCCTGTGAATCCTTTCGAGGGAATTATCGTTATGTCATATTGCGTTCAATCGCACGAAACGAATATGGGGCAAACGAAACGAAATGAGATAAAAATCAAAATAGTAATAATAATGATAAAAAAAAAAAAAAAAAATAAGAAAAAAGAAAACAGATTCTACCCATCCATTGCTATATGCATGTATTTCTGTCTTGTGCAAACTGACTTGTATTTTTTCTTCGTTCTTTTTTTTTTACCCCGTCAATATTGACAATATATAACTATTATACGCAATAATGAGACGTAAAAGTGAAATTGTACCGTGGTAAGTAAAAGAATGCAATTATGGTGTATAAAGGCAGATAGGTAAAGTTATATATCGAACAGTACGAGCCTAATCATGCAGGCTCCGTGCTGAATTATTGATCGAGACTTTATAACACATACGGAAGAAGAATAATAGATATACACAAACGGCAAGGATTCTCGATCGTAAAGCGTACGATGTACATATATATTACGATATGAAATCGATTAAAGAGAATTTAAAAATATATTCCGAAGTACACGAAATATGTAAACATTATATCTCTTTGTTTCTCGGTTTCTATACCACCATGAAAGAAAGGCGTTACGCAATGTGTGTGTATGTATATACATTCAAGGTGATAGGATAAAAGCGTGACCTCGTTTCAAGATTCTTGTGTTGGGTTTTCATGAATTCCGAAGCGACCGTGGGATCGATCCGAGTACATATTTCAAGGTTACAACCTTCCAAACAATCGTTACAATTTGTTGTATATTTAACGTAAAGCTCGTCTCCCTCCTCTATGAAAATAATAAACACGGGACAAGGATTTATTAGACTTACTTGACGGTGAGCTGCCTTTGAATGAGGAGCTTCTTTTCGATCTGCTCGATCGGGAATTGCGGTACTTCGTATGGCGCTGATATTTCATTTGGCAACTCTTGCGGAGCAAGTCTCAAGGAAGTACCACCGCTCGCTCCACCACCTTCGAGACCATAGACGGGACTTTCGCTACCTGTAAGGTAAAAAAAAAAGAAATGCTTTAGAAATTCTACCGCGATATAAACGGAATATATAATTCTTGTGCGAAAACGAAAGCAAAAAAGAAATATCGTTTGAGAGTTACCAATGTCTTTTATTTGACCGGTTTTCTGTAACCACTCGGTCACGGAATTACGTTTATATCCCGTTAAAAATTCATTATCACTTTCCAGTACCATCGTATATATATATATATATTTATATATATATATATATATATATATATATATATATATATAATATTCTCGCAATATTTCTATAATAAGTTTTTAGAAATTCCACTTCGGTTATCGTCTTAACTTCGACCGATAAAATCTGACCGTTGAAACATCGATCGTTGGTAATAAGCTAGGAATAAATTAAGATTTAATTATTATTATTATCGCGCAATACTCTCGACATTTTGTAATGTTATCGATCGGTACAAAGTGCAATGGCAAAATATTTTCTTTTTCTTCTTCTTCTTTTTTTTTTTTTTTTTTTTCTTTTAACAGAACCTGAGAAATATGTCAATCGACGTTTACAATCGTGTACAGTTTCGAATTTGATCGGTCTTTTAAAGTTTAAACGATCTTCATAATACATAGTAATAAATCTAGAATGACGATTGTCGTACGTAGAAATCAATCATATCGTCTTAATAAATCGAAAAATTAATCGTAAAAATAATAGTTATCGTAAATCGATAAAAATACGAAATGAACGCACTTCAACGATTAGAACGAGTCGCACCTGCAAAATACGATTGTTCTTTGTAGAAAAATAAAAAGGGAGAAGTAAAGAAAGAAAGAAAAAGAAAGAAAATAAGGGCAAATGTATTTTTTTCTTTTACGAAGAATTATTGGAGTATTGTTAACAACGTGTACACATGCGATATACATAACATGTATGTACACACACGCACACACACGCATACACAATTGCGCTAGTTAACTAAAACGAACACTTGTAATTGTTGAACACTCGTTCAAACTCTCACTCATGTCGCAATAGCAAACTCCCTTACGCGTGTATTACCAACGGTCGTTCGAAAATTTACTTCTCATATCGTCTCTTTAAAGGACGCCATAAGAAACGGGCTCTGTAGTTTATAGATCGACGCACGCGAGCATAACTATTATTAGAAACAGTAAGGATAGATTATGGCGTGCGTTCTCTCTCTCTCTCTCTCTCGAAGGAGTGGCAATTTCTACTTTTTCTTCTTCTTCTTATTATTATTATTATTTCTACTCCTTTTTTGTTCTTAAAACTATTAAATTCCTGAGAAAATTTGCGAGCAGCAGAGAAGAAGAATTTATGGAGAGAGAGAGAGAGAGAGAGAGAGAGAGAGAGAGAGAGAGAGAGAGAGAGAGAGAGTATCGATTAAAATATTTTTTAATAAACCGTTCATTTATTAAATGGAAAGATGTGCGCGCACGTGTGCGTCCTTAGTTCATTCTTTTTAATCGCATATTTTAAATATTTAAACCAGGATACATAATTATATCTGATATTAACGGAGCTCGTTTTACGTCATTCGAAATCAAATGAAAGATTTTAATATGTATTATCGAAACGTAATAACCTTCTCTCGTTGTTGATGGTACATCCGAAGTGATCAGTTCTTATCAGATAAAGGTTATCAAATTGGCAACATTCGATGTCGAATTTAAGGAACGATGAAATGTAAACGAAAAAAAATATCATTGCCGGATAAACTGAAGATTGCTATTTACTCAATTTTAACGAATCCTTCTCTGTAAACGGATAAATAGGATACAGTATATCGTGAAATTAGATTTAAGATTCACGTAGTAGGACATTTACATATTCTCGCGAAAGAAGGACACACGTTTTTTTTTTTCGTTGTGCGCTTGTCCTTTGAAATGACGAGAGATACGGCTAAAGATCGAATAAATTTTCAAGGTAAGCATAAATCGACATAATGAAAAAGTAGAACGCACGACTGATAATATTTATATGGCAAAGTAATAATATTCTAATCGAGATGAGTTAACTCGAAAATCAAGTCTTGTTGTCCTTATCGAGCTAAAGAGAACCAACAATACGAGGAGTATGTTTATCAACGAGAGACCGTTTCGCCATACTTTTAACTACATACATACTTACGAACGAGATATGTATTTATTATTGGTCGGTGCGTGGAAAATTACTTTTCTAAATCTAGAACGTGAGGTCTCTCATCGACGACCGATCTATCGACGTTTCAATGTCCTTTCAAGAGTCACACGGAGAAGAAGTAGAAGACGACGGTATACGTGTCGTGCTTTAAACGTCGATAGTATAGACCGATAAATCTCAGTGGAATTTCAAAAACCATTCGAATTTATCTCCAAACGGCAATACTTTTTTGTTGGCCGAACGATAACTGTTTCAATATAACGCACACTTTATGCCGAATCTCGAAAGAAAAAAAAAAAAAAAAGAAAAATTAAAAATAAAAGAGAAAGGAACGAGAGAAACGAGATTCGGTTTATGTTTGAGGAGAGGTCGGTGACCATGTTAACTGGTCGCAAGTGTCGAATACACTGACTGTAGCGTAAAGTTGGCACTTGGTATAGATATCACAGAATCCGTACGTGAAACACAGCACACACGCATATGGGGGTATAAGAGTACGCGGAACGTGTTAAGGTGCTACCATCCGGGACGCTGTGCCAAGATACCGTATTTTATTTTTGGTAGCGCCACGGAGAAATCTTGAAATCATTTCTCTCTCTCTCTCCCTCTCCATTTCTCTTTCTCTCTTATTTATTCCTTTCAATGACTATTTTTTGTTTGTTTTTCGTAAAACTATCGTACGTAGTTGATAATTAATTTTAATGGCTAATACATCTTTACTGTCTTAGGGTCTTAATTTTTTCGTTATTTGTCGCGAGAATAACGATTTAATGAACGTTCGAATAATCGATAAATAATAATAATAATTATTATTTTATTATAATTTAGAATATACTCTTTGTCTATATAAACGCACCTCTACGTCGAAACGGTCTAACAGACAATTAATTTATATATTTAAAGATTTAAATATATATTGTATAAGAACAGTCAATGCTCGTCCCTTTTCATTGCTCGGCCAAGTGACCGTCCATTCCGATTTTCCATAAATACTATTTAATCGGTAACGCGCGTATTGAAAACTTGGCCTTTGTACGTTTATCAATAAATCCAAGTCTCGTGCATGACAGAGAAGAAAAAAAAACAAGAAAAGAAAAGAAAGGAAATATTTCAATTTAAGGTAAAGCCAAATTATTCGAATTAATGATTCATTGAGTACGCCGTTAATATAGATTTTCGAGAATGATACATTTAGCAACGCTATATAGGGACTACGTATAAAATGCGTAGTATATTTGTATACTTAGTAATTTAGCGTAGCCAAGAAACTGGGAGATGTTTCTTAAGTATTGTTCCGAGTCATTTCGTGTTTTTCTCGTGGAAAGTCTTCCCAGTGAATCAAGTTTTGGCAACGAACCAAAGTCTCCTTCCTCGATGAGAGAAAGAGAGAGGGAGAGACTCACTCTCCTTTGCTTGCTAGTGAAAAAGATCAATACCATCCCTTGGCACCGTTATATCTACGTACGTACAAAATTCCTTATGTACTCGGGTTTCCTTGATTCTCCCTCGTATATAACGAGCATACCTCTCGTTCCTTTTCTATCTACGTAGGGGTATATCAGCCTTCGATGTTTATCCTTCTACCTGAATACACGCTCGTGTTTCGTAGTACGGAATCGCTATAAATAAACATATGTACGTAGTCAGACGAAAATATCAACGAGAAATAAATATATTTTCGAAATACGCACTCTAAGCGAATGACATTCAAGGATAAATTCGTATGAGGATTTAACGAAACTTAATGTTTACAGATTTTGGATACACGAAAACATTTATGCGCCGTTCGTTCGAACGAAAATATCCGAACGAGAACGCTCTTTGGTTTCGTCATTCGATAATCGAGAGACAATTACCTAACGAGTTATAGAAATTTATCTACCCTTCAAAACAATGAGTTATATAAAAATTCTCAAGCGGTAGTGTCGAGTATTTACTTATGTCTTCGTTCAATAGCTTCGTCGATACCAGCTAACTGTACTAGATAAAAGAAAGAAAGAAACAAAAAAAAACATTGAAACAAATATTCCTTACTTCGTCATCGTGAGAAAAGAATGTTTGTTGTAACAGTTATGGTAATCTCTCCGTTGATATGTTATAAAACGTTCCTAGTCATAAACTGGTTTTACTTATATATAACTGTATGTATGCATGTATATATGTGTATATATATATATATAAACACGTCGATAGAACGCATAGTACGATAGCACGTTTAGCTCGTTTCAGTTTTATAAAGAGTACATACACTATAAAAGATATATAATATTTTTTATAAGAAACGTCTACCTTTTTTACTTGGATGAGAGTTTCGCGTTATCATTAAATCCATTTCGTACATAATAGTTCCTCGTTAAAGATAATTAAAAACTATCGACGATTTCTCGAATATGCACTCTCTAAAATATCTTCTTTCCGATTATAAAAACTTATAATAAAGGACGATAATACGAGCGGTAAAGGAATAGAACACGATGGACTTATATCGAACTTTACGACTACCTGCTTATCGTTAACAGAAAGAATTATTTGTTCTTATCAACACCGATCTCCCCCCTCCCCGCACTTTTAATTAACCTTCAAGAATATTACAGATAAATCATGCATTTATGAAATTACGTATATGTATAATATGTACCTTCTCACCGAGCGACGAGTGATGAATATATATATATATATATATATATATATATATATATATATATATATATATATACCTACCAATGTGAAACGTCGTTGATAAGATATCAATAGTCGCATTAAAAACAGTCTGGTATGATTTCCTTAATCGACGAAAATAGCTACGTGCAGACGGTCGTTTTAAAAGACCAGTTACGCAACTCTAGCGCGTCAAATACGTTCAATGACAGTTTGTTTTCGATGCGATTGAAAACTATACACGATTATATACACTCAATTAATTATGCGTTAAATATCAATAAAAAGGGGTTTCTTTATTTATTTTTGTTTTTGTTTTTCTTTTATTATATACAAGGAGAAATCTATGAAAATAAAATGTCCACGGTTACCTTCTTCGGTATCGACCAGGAAGATCGACGGTAGACGAATTCCAAGAAAGGTTTCGTTTTCCGTTGTGGTGACACCTCTGCTCGACATTTCGTTCGTTTATAATAAATTTTTATCAGACGATTTTTACGTGCTATCGGGATAGATCGGAATGCGACTGCTTTGCCGAACGAAAATGTACAATCTACTTGTACATTTATGCGCGACGACCGATGACGAGATGGTTTTTCTTCCCTTCGACGTGGCTCGTTATATCGTATGGGAGAAAAACAAATAATTTGTTTAAAAGTAGTGACGTACGAAGGAGAGCGTACGTTTTACGTGCTACTATTATTCGGTCGAATAATATGTCGAATGATCGAGGTCGTTTTACACTTTGCTTTATTACTTAACGACGCGTAACGCACTGTCGCTAAATGTTACAGTACATACCGCATAATTAGCAAATATTATTATTCGAAGTGTAATAATAGATGGACGTACGAAAAGTTTCGACGAATGAAAAAAATTATTCGATCGTTTCACTTTCACTTTGTTCGGTGCGTTATCTCGTTGATTTCCAACGTATATGTGTGTAATCTATGAGAATCTTCTTTCACAAAATGTATCATACATAATGTTGTTATTGATTAATCGATATTATCACGAACGTTAACTATTACTCAGGTATAATATGATAACTTCCAAGAAAAAAAGGGTCGAAATACGAGGTAACGAGAGATCGTCCGTCCTATCGGACGAATTAACTTTTTTTTTTAAATAATGATATTTAACGCGAGGAGAGACATGTTCGCGAGTGGGGATGCGTACCGACTGTTCGTGGCAGTCGAACTGAACAGTATAATGCTAACGCTAAACTAACGTGAGTTATTTTCTTTCTGTTCATCTACCGACACCTTCGGAGGATTTCGAACTCGGTTGGAATGAGAGACAGTGAATATTCTGACATCGTCGAAAATACTACAAGGAGAGAGAGAGAGAGAAAGAAAGAAGAGGAAGAGGAAGAAGAAGAAAGAGAGGAGGCGATGAAGAAACGCGTGCAGGCTTAATGCCAATCGAAAGAAATTTGTACGGTTGATAAATATTTCAATTTTACCCTCCATTATATATATATATATTTAGAATATTTATGAATTATTTCCAAAATCAATTTACCAAGGATTATCATTTAATTGTAATTAGTTTCGTTAATTGAACCAAGTGGCGGAACACGTTCGTTAAAATCGCATATAATTCTATTCCATGGGGAATCATTCAAAGAAGCGTATATACGTACGTTATTCATAAAGTTATTAATGATAAATCGGTTAACATGTCGTTCTTAAAAAGGATTATTACGATTTCGAACGTTAATTTCATCGGCACTTGAAAATCTCGTTATCGTCACGTTCGCCGGCGATTCTATAATGAAGCGAACGCGTCTCTAATAGGTAATTACTCTCATCGTGCAAACAGATTACGAATATCCATTAGATCGCTTTTATTATTATCCCTTTTCTTTCGTTTGCACGAAAGGCAAAGTTTATGAGAGTTCGTGAAGTTTGCTTAAAGAGTAAGAAATCGATATATATATATATATATAATAATATGTATTTGAGAGATGAATAGAGTTAGAAAACGAAGTTGATGCTAAATGATCGATCGTAAGATTGTTGTTGTTTTTTTTTTTGTGTATTTCTTTGTTGCGACAATCCTTATTGCCACAATTTGATGATGAAAATTCATTTGTTCGACTTACGACCACGTTGATCAACGTTGTGTCCAGGTGTGGTGGAACTATCGGCATCGCCTTCGCCGTCAAGCTCGTAATAAATCCTGTCGGTTGCAACGTTAACGTCTTTCACACCATTTACGTCTATTACGCCGTTGACCGCAATCGTATCATCCTCCATATTTTCCCTGTGGACATTCGTATTTTCGTGTTAACGATTCGATACAAATCGATCATAAGGATCGAAGACGACGACGACGACGACGACGAATCCATTCGAGAGAATAATATGGACCATGATGAAAAGTAAACGTAAATATAGTATTTCCTAGTTGTAACCTATTATTTTTGTTTTGTTTTTCTTTTCTTTTTTATCCTCAAAGGAAAAAGCAAAGAAATAGAATTAATTTTAACGAACCTTACTATCGCACAATCGTATGGTATCCCGTGAAAGGTTAGACATTTTTACACGCACATAGATACGGACTGGGCATCGATAAAAATTTATTAAATCTAACCTCGCATTCGTAGTTGTTGAGCGAAGAAGGAAAAAAATTAGAACGGATAACGCGATCGTTATTATACGATTTAACTTGTCTTAAGCTGTATTCAATCTATTTTTCTTTTTTGTTTGTTTTTCTTTCAAAATTTCATCGATGCGTCAAACGATCGTTTTATCGGTTATTTCGTTTTTTAGTTTATTAAATTCTAAAGCATTCTTATAGAGGAAGACCCGTCTCCTCTCTTGAATTCGTATTCTTTTAATAGATCATTGAGAAGTTAATTCGAGCTCGTTAAATTACTGTATAAAATAGGGGGAGAGAGAGATCTAATCCCCGATCGTTGTATGTTAGAAAAAGGTTAGATACTTGTACTATATCGTGAGATAGTATGAATCTATACCACAGTCGTATTATTGTACAATAGATAGAAATATCACACATTTCTTAGTATTTTAATGCAACCTCAAGTGTATAAGAATTCTTCGAAATTAATCAGTAACGTGTAACGAACACACCGTTCAATTATTATTGTTACTCATTCTATATTTCGAAACTATTAGACTCGCACGAAATAATGAAACTACTATTTTAATCAATTCCTGCAAGAATGCTTATATATATATATATTATTAAAGAAAATAATAAATGAATCTTATTAAGGTATAAATCAATAATTATAAAAATATCAAGAGGTCACTGTAATTCATTCAAGATATATATATATTATACACATCCGTGTGTAGCTGTCGCGTGCGCAGATGCAAACTGCACCTTAAACGCAATTCGTTGATTTTCATGGAGCATGCGTGACATCACACATCAAAAAGAATTGTTTACTTTTAATTAAATCGAGGAAAATTGTTTTTTCTTTTTATGAAAACGAGCATTCTTTTCTTTCTTATATGAAATAATAATAGGAACGATCGATGTACGAACAATGACAACAGATGACATGATAATATTTAATTTTCAAAAGATATGTTCGACGCGTTTAAGAAAAATTATTACTTATATATAGGCGTCATTCCAACGTACGTCTGGAACGACGACGATCGATCGATCACCACTCGTCGTATTCTTGTACTTACATTTTTTTTCTGTATTTGTTTTCTTTCTTTCTTTTTTTATAAACAACGACGAGAAATTCGAGGAATGTCGACAAAGCGCATAAAAATTGAACGTTCTCGTTACTGCATTAGAGATACGTTGAAAATTCGATGAATTGTAATCACATTGGCTCCAAGGACGACATGAAAGCCGGTTCGGATTTGACCAATCAGGTGGCCGCTCGGAATATATGGCAAAAATACGCGCGCGCGTTTCTAGAGAACGACGATTGGGAATTAGATGAGCACGACACACGTTATTATTTGTATACTTTTCTTTTTTCCCCTTTCCCGTGGGTTGTGATAAGAGAGGAGACACACAAACGTTGTTCGTAGTTTACTACTCGTTCGAGAATAAGAGATAATGCGGAAGCACTCGCATTTAGCGATAACGAGAGAGAGAGAGAAAGAGAGATAATATCTTTTCCTTCTCCTGTCGTTTATCGGGACACGATGGATATATATATATATATATATATATTGGAGAGTAGTTTGAAGAACTTCGGGAAGAATAAACGAAGGATACGACGACGACGACGACGATTCGCAAAAGGAGAACGGTATAAATTCTTAACAAACGCTGGAGCGTAGCTACTGGTCAGCGCGACTGTGTCACTACTGCATACCGGAGTTACCGTGTATGTTCGAGCAGGACCGTATCATGTCTCACGAATAGCCCTTTCTCTCTCTCTCTCTCTCCCTCCCTCGAGTCCCGACATCGACGATTTTCGATCATCGAAAATAAATCAATAAAATATCCGTCGCATATTGATCGTAATTATATGCTTTTTCTTGTTTTTTTTTGTTTCTATGAAATCATACCGCGAACATAAAATAGTTATAAGTACGAGGGTATGCTTCGTCCCACCTTTCTTCCCCGCGCATCGCGAAGAAATTCGAATGAAGCTAAGGACACAAAGAGACTTATTTTTCGCGGTGGTATCGTGCGAACGAATTTGCGTCTCGTACGTCGCTCGATTTATAAATACTTTTACTCTCGTTATGGATAAGATCTATCGACTCGCGACGTTTTCTACTTGTTCGCGTGTTGGTCGTTGAAAAAAAAAGAATAAAAGAATAAAAAAGAAATCGCGCCCGAATACAATTCAACGTCACGTTAGAAATTATATCGTTACGGCACTGTCCTCTTATGGTGAGAGACGCGTGCACGACGGTTCGTGATTGGTTCGCACGATACGATGTGCTGTGTTAACCACGACACCCAACTAGCGCAGGCTCCACGCCTATCGACCGTGAAAATCCATATTATCATCACAAGCTAGTAGTATATCGCCTATGTATTATTCCTCTTGTACATACACGCTAAATATCGGTGCTCTCTACTGTACCCTCAAATTTAGCACAAAATTGCCCATTCGCAAACAGTAATCTCATTGGAAATGTGCGTTATCCTCAAACCAATTAAACCTTATAACAAATAATAAAAATCATTATATACAAATATCTCGAAACCGTCCAAAATCAATTATATATATATATATATTATATAAAAATATGTATATAGAAACAAAATAATATATGAAATCAGCAATATATCTACATATATATATATTATTTCAATGAAAACGACATTTTATTTCTTATGTTTAATCAATAATTATATTGTGCCACTCATATATAAATTACATGATCTATTTTAAATCAAATATTATTCGTATCTACAGAATTATCTTAAAAAAAAAAAAGAAAAAAAATTAAAAAAAAAGTAAAATCTATTCCGCGTCATTGTTAGAACAAATTTATTGAAAATCAAAGTCACTCTCCGTATTCGAAATGTTTCTTTCGATCGTACTTTCTGTATCGGAATCCAATAAAGAATTAATAATGTCCTTTTTCTTCGATTGATTCGTTTGTTCTACAGGTATTGATAATTGGTCGTTATCGCTGATAATATTACTTCGAATTATCGATTCCTTTTCTATATCATTATTTGCAAAATTGTCTGTCAAATCCCGATCATCTATATTATCGACGTTGTAATCTACATCAATAGCATTCTGATCAGTTTCTGTGTTGATGATACCAGCATTCTGATCGGTTTCTACGTCGATAGCATCCTGATTAGTTTCCACAGTATTATACCGTTCCACCAAATATTCTTCGTTAATTTCATTATCATTTACTCGATCGGCGTCATAATTTTCATCATATACATTAGATTTATCCCTGTCCTCGCGATACTCTTGATTTTCTTCTTCCATATATTCTTGCTCGGGATCGGGTGGATATTGTTCGTACGATTGTTCGAGATACTCGTCCTCAGTTTTTATTGCATTTTCATCGGTTATAATAGCCTCGTAATCATCTTTAATATATCCTTCATAATCTTGATTGGCCATATCATTATCTTCAACTAACGCGTTTTGATCGTAATCGTATTGTTGATTTGGATCAACGAATTCATGATCGACGCCGGATTTATACGCACCGTCGTCTTGATCGAGTTCTTGAACGTTTTGTTCGTTAGAAGCATAATACTCGAGCGATGTATTATTCTCTTGCGGTAATCGTTCTCGTTGAATATCATCGACGTCAACCGTTTGACCATTTTTATCCTTATCCTCTTCAATTACTTCTACTTTAGTATCGTCGTAACGTCGGTTCGAATATTCGATATGATCAATTGTTAGTGGAATATCTTGAATTGATTCAACCTTTTGATCGTTTTCGCTCAAGTCTTCGACGTTCGAAATTAGCTCCAAATTTGTATTCGCATCCTGCTGTTCAATTGTATCGATTTCATCGACAATAGCGTTCTCATGTTCTAGGGATAGGTTCGCTGGTACTTCGTTTTCTAGGATGACCGACGTTTCCGTAATCCGTTTCTCGTCTTCAACTTCGTTAACTATTACGATCTCTTTATTCTCGTCATTTTCAATCAAATCCGTATCCATCCCGTCCGGTTGTACTTCTACAACTTCTTTTATCATACGTTCAACATCCCAAGGATTCAACGATTCAGCGTTAAAGAACTCCTGTGATATATCTAGTTCCGCTCCCGTTTGCAGGACATAACGATCTTCCTTCGCCCTTTGCTCGTGATTTTTTACTAAAGCTTCGTTGTTTTCGACTTTTGCATCTGCACCGTTTTCCAGGATCACTTTCTCGTGTCCATTCGAATCTTGTATATTTTTAACCATTACGTTATTCCGATTCTCTTTCTCAATGTCTTGAATATTTTTGTCCGACCGTTCTAATTCCGGATTATGCGATGCAACGTCATCATTAATACTGCCCTTTTCCAAACGTGCAGAAGTCGTTTCGAATGTTTTATCCGAAAGAACGTCGTATCTCGTTTCAGAATTAAGATTCGTACGTTTATCTTCCGTATTTGAATAATTTTTAGGCACGGTTCCGTTGATATTCTTATCTTTATCGTCACGCGACGATTCCGCATTACTAACAGAAGGCTTCTTAGACGCAAGGTCATCGGCCAAGGCAAGAACCTTCGCTACTTCCCGAGATACACGTTCATCTTTCGCTTTGTCCGTAGGATAATCCGTTCCATCGTCGGAAAGCGTAACATTAAGAAGATCGCCACTGGTATTCTGTTCGTAATCATGTTCCTCCAAGCTCTGTGCATCTAATTCTCGATGAAGATTACGAATCTTATTGATATATCTATCCAACTCGTTCTCCAATTTTCTCGTTGTCCTGGCCTCTTCGTCGAAATCGTTATTACTCCTTGGAATGTTTGATAATCCATGCATCGCTCTTCCAATGGTCATACTGTTTGTTGAGTATGGAACGTTACGATGAAGCGAATTATCTCGTGGGACAAAGTGTGCGGACATTTCATTTGATTTTAAATCGTTGTACGAATGTACCGTTGGCCCATGCGTAGAGAAATAATCGATTTGTCCGTGAGATCTTGTAGACGATTCTACCGGCATTCTACGCGGGGAATCAGCTTTTGTAATCTTCGCTGGCACCGATCCCAAAGTAGAGAATCTAAAGTTCGATCGTGGGACATTTTTGTATAAATCCGTATCACGATATAAAGTGCGTTGTATAATCGGTATATCGGATTGACATTGAGCGGACGTCGGCGGTATTTGACTTTGCGGAATGTTTAATGAATTACGTTGCAGGATGTTTTCACTAATTAAAGCCTCGTTCGTAGGAAGGTATGCAGCAGCATTTTGGATTGGCTCCATATGGCTCGGTGATAATTTATTATACTGTGAAAGTAGTAACGATCGATTCAAGGCTACGTTCTCAAAAATCGACGCAGTCAAGTACCGATCGGGAAGATTTCGATTATTTTCAAGATTCAACGGCGAAACGAATTTGTCATCGCGAATATCTTTTTGTGATCGTTGAATCTGCGGCAATGACGTTCGTGGTAACCGTAATTGTTGATTCTTTACGTCTTTTGGCGAATTAAAATTTCCTTCATATTCGGACCCTCTTCGAGATACGTTCGTCTTGTCGTATAAAGCGGCAGGCGGTATCGAAACGATTCCCGTTCGCGCTGGATATTGTATATGCGATAATTGCTCGTTCCTCGACGGATTATCCGTTAATTTTTCATTAAATCGAACCATAGAAGAGAAAGGAATATTTTGATTTAATTGATGGCCAAATTGTACAACGGACGAATTTCTCTTAGAATATCCATCGTCGATTTGACTTGTGACACCGCTGTCACCGGCAACGCTACCTGGATTTTGACGATTCGCATAAACGCGCAATAAATAAGTTTCGTATTGTTTCTGTGAAATAAGAAAATAAACTAATTAGTATCGAGTATCGTCGACGAAATGTAAATAAAAAAGAAATGTTATCTAAAATGTATTATGACATCGTGGTTTGTTCGATACGATCGATATACAATGTTACGATATCAAATTAACAACATCATGGTACAAGAAAGTATTATGCTTTTCGTGCACGCAAAGTTGATATACGTATTATTTAAATGAACGTCAAAAAACAAACAAAAAAAAAGAAAAATATTGAAATAATATTGGAAACAAAAAGCTTACTCTGAGAACATTAAGTTTATCCGTTTTTGCGGTCATTAACGAGAGACTATTGTCGACCCTATCCAAAGCGCCAAGAAGTTTGTGGTTTCTTTCGTCCCTTATTCGTTGTTCTTCTAAATATTCTATATACTTCATTCGCAATCGGCTTATACAAGTATCGTGTCTGTAAAGGGGAGAATAACTTGAAATTATTATTATTATTATTATTATTATTATTATTATTATTATTATTATTATTATTATTTTATTTCTTTTTCAAATATTTAAACATTATAATAAAAACAAATCGTTAATTTTGTAAACAGTGAAAGAGAGAGAGAGAGAGAGAGAGAGAGAGAGAGAGAGAAAGGAAGGATTTATAAAAGGAAAGACTTTTAACTAAGTACGAGTGCAGTCGGTTAAAGTAATTTACCCTGACAATTGGAATCTAAAAGAAACATTTCGTGACATTTAAGGGAAGGTCAAGCCTTCGGTCTTGCACGCGATGATATAGCTACAGGATGTCTTAAAGGATGATACGCGCAATAGAATATCGAGCTTTAGCAAGAATACAGTTACATTGAGTTTTACGATCGATGAAATTTCTCAATTCTGAAAACACGTACAACGCGCGTATAAACGCGCGCGCGAGCGTGTGTCCGTATAAAAAAAGAAAAAAAAAAAATAAATAATAATAGCAATCACGATGATAATATTAATAACATATTTTGATCTTTGACTTCGATGTGTATTACCTAAATTATTAAAGTTAATCGAAAAAAGGGCTTAACGATAAATACTTGATTTCGTTTGAAAAATGTAACTTTTTTTTTCCATCGCAATTATTATTATTATTATTATTATTATTATTATTATTATTATTATTATTATTATTATTTTAATTTTGTTAATAGCCTTTAACCTTAATTATCGAAAAAAGAAAAAATATTTTTATGCGGTTTGATGATCGTCTTAACCTTTTGTTCGGCGAATCACGTATTTAAGACAATGAAATAATACAATTTATAAATGAATATTTAACAAATTGTTATGGTAATAAAAGAAGCGTCGTATTGAAATTACCTGTTACGAGATTCTTGTACCAATAAATTAAAACGTTCTTCCAATCGTATCCTTTCCTCTTCGCTGCAACAATTACAAAGTAAATTCATACAAATGAATCGATTCTCCGTATAACGTTTTTAATATATTGAAACATTATATATTTATATATAACCAGCAAACTCACCTTTTACGCAATTTACCCTGCAATTCGAGCATTTTTTTGTAATAATCGTGAGCATCGTACAACGATGTCATACTTGTGTATGATTTAAATCGATTAAAAATTCTTAAATTTATCGATCACATCGATAATTCGATATCGTACGGTCACGTGATCGAAAAAAAATTACGCGCGTTATTTCATTACCGTTTGTATATGGTAAGCGATACGTATAAATTTTAATAATCCTTGTGTGTGTGTGTGTGTGTCTAAGACCGAATAGGTTAAATTTTGTAACCCGATGAATAATAATAACGAAATAATTTCTTCAAGAGCACGAACGACCACCCTTCGTCGTACGAACGCAACGAGAAACTGTCGCGTTTTATGAAGCGCCGCGCAGAAAGAGGGGGTGTTTCGTTGGGCAAGCACGCAGGTGTTGTTGGATACGTTGCATACTTCTATAACGTACGGGTGAATATCATAACGATATTTCTACAATTAACTTATTGCCCAACTTTTATCATTGCACGAAACGACGTCTAATTAAGTTAAAAGCAATATATGCGATAGATATATTATATATTATATTATATTATATTATATTTTCAATGTAATGTTAATAATAATAATAAGTAATATCTACTGGATAAATCTAAATAAGGATAATTAATGAATTTATATCTAAATTTTATTTCTCCAAATGAAAAACTTTTCTAATAAACATGAGTCAGGCAATTATTTTGTTTTTCAAATACAATTGCTTTTAGTTATGTATAACATTGTTCCATAGAAAGTATTCAAATTGGATATACAACATTAATATATTTTGTTATTTTGTTATAATTGTAAAACTAAATGTTCCATGTAGTTTTAAAAGTTCCAATACTAATTATACTTACCATAATTTATTTGTAAAGTTTACAATAATACACTGTTATTATTCATCTTATTATTCATTAACTTTGACATATGTACTACATATGTGTTCTGATAAATCTGGTACAGTCGGGGTAGCCATATAAAATATGTGTTTAAGCATATTCCCACTAAATTCAAATTTTCTACATGTCTACAAAGAGGATAAGGATAAGTAACATGAGCTTCATGGAAGAAACAATGTGAAAATAATTACAGAAAATACTATCATACCTGAATCATTTTATTTGCTTCCTTTCCTTCCATTTGTCTTATAATTCCAGTGTTCCTTAAAGTAATAATATTATTTTCAAATGTACCTTCCTCGATTACGGTTGCTCCAAAATTATGTGCCACGACTAAAGATATTTTGTTTGTTCCCGGTATAACTTTCAAGAAACCAACTTCACAATGTGATGGTTCCTTTGACTTAGAATCCCAACTTTGTGAAACATAGTTGAACATTGGTTGGCCAACAGATTTAAAAGTGATTTCTCCACAAAAGATAAATGGTTTTATTGTTGGAAATTTTCCTGATCCATAATTATTTTTGTCTGAACTCCATTTACCCTCTAAGCAAGCTATTCGTTTCAAGGCGTCATGCATTCTTAATCGATTCATATTTATGTTTGTAAATTTTTTATCTGTAAAATAGGAAAGAAAACAATATAAACAATACATTACGAAGAAGAGAATCAAAAAATTAATGAAAAATATTTGTGTCAGAAATGTAATCCTAACCTTGTAGTTATATAAATTTATTAAAGATTATAATTGTTATTATAACACTTATTTATAATTCAGTAATATTACTATATCAAACTTTATGTTATAACAATAATTTTAGTATGTTGTTTTCTTATCAGAATTCATATTAATAAATGTTTATCGAATGTCAAAACTAACACCATTTTCTAAAAGCCCGCTTGTCATTGATCACAATATGGCTTCCGCTTACTTTTTCCACGCTTTTATTTTAGGAATCTTTATTCACTATACTTTCGTTTATACGTTTTGCCGTTGTCCATTCAGTATATTATATTTATAATTCGTTTAATTTGTTAGAGAAGTTTTTATTATTCACTACTTCAGTGTGTTATAATATAACCATTTAAAATTTGTTTCTATGAAATAATTTCAAAAGCCCGTTTGAATATATAATAATAATTGTCAATATAATATTTCACAATTTTGAAATTCGTATTATATTATAATAATAAAAAAAGGAGAGAGGTGATATTGATAATCGATGTCTTTTCTCGTATTTTAGCATGAAGTTAACATCATTACATGTCAAATTGACATATGAAAGTGTAATATGTTTACCAAAACAGTAAGCATTACTCATTCACCAAATTTGGCTGGTAATAAAATAAAATAGAAGAGCCAATATGTTCTTATAATATGGGGAAGCGCGCGCGTATTTATACTATATGCAGGTGTTCCTTCTAAAATGTTGATTTTGAATTAGCATTAACCACAATATAAAAGATATTTTATTTACATTGTCCTCGTCACAAGTTTTTGTATAATTGTACCTGGAGTATATTAAGAACAATATAAAAATATGGCAGTATCAATCAGTGAAATTTGTGAAAATACAAAACTTGCACGTGAAATGGCATTGACAGGAAATTATGATACATCCGGTGTTTATTATCAAGGTGTGGTTCAACAAATTCATAGACTGCTCGCGAGCATAGCGGATGCAACAAGAAAGGCAAAATGGCAATTGGTACAACATCAAATTGTTCAAGAATTTGAAAAAGTCAAAGCTACGTCCAATACTCTACAGCTTTTTAAAGTTGACACACACGGTGACAGGGTAATAGGTAATGTAAATAAAAAAAAATAATGTATTTTAATTTTACAGTTATATATATATATATATATATATATTGTTTTATAAAAATATAATATATGTAGGTACATCATGTTTGTCATTTGAAGAACCAACTAGAGATCCAACATCTTGGCCTTATAATAATGCAGATATTTCATGGAATCAAACACCAGCCCGAGACCCTGATGTTTGGCCACCTTTAAGTGCCGCAGAACAAAAGTAACAATAATTTTATACTTTTTTCATTATTATATTATATTATAAAGCAATGTTTTCCACGGGATATTGAAACAAATAATATGATTTCAGAAATACTAGACAACAAAAGGGACAACAGAAACAACAAAATCGTACAAATTTAAGAAAATCCATTCCTACTGGGAAAAAACCAGAAAATAAAACGGTCAATAAGAAAGATGATAGAAGGACATCTAAAAGAGATGATTCTAACAAGGTATTTATTAACTGTAATAGGATATTATATCTCTATGATTATAATAGCTTATTTTATTAAATTATATTTCTGTAGGAAAGATCAGAAACAGAAAAAGTAGATATAGAAACAGAAGAACGTAAATTTGAACCATCTGGAAATGATAGAGATCTTGTTGATTTATTGGGTAAGTTAATATATCATCAAAGGATCGTAATATAAATATTATTATAGTAAATTAGAGAATATCTATATAACTTTTGTAGAAAGAGATATAGTTCAAAAAAATCCAAATATTCATTGGGATGACATAGCAGATTTACACGAAGCAAAAAGATTATTAGAGGAAGCTGTTGTCCTTCCAATGTGGATGCCAGATTTTTTTAAGGTATATTTACTCATAGGTAACTATGTCATTAGTTATTTGTTAATAATTATTTACACGGTAGCAGGATTATTTATTTATCTGTTCATAGAACAAAAAAAAAAGAAAAAAGTATCTCTGCTTTTTATTTTATTAGGGAATACGGCGACCATGGAAAGGTGTACTTATGGTAGGGCCACCAGGGACAGGCAAGACTATGCTTGCTAAAGCAGTAGCTACGGAATGTGGAACAACATTTTTTAACGTTTCATCCTCTACACTTACATCAAAATATAGAGGAGAATCAGAGAAACTTGTACGATTACTCTTTGAAATGGTAATAATGTTTACTAATAATAAAAATATGAATGATAATCTTTATTATATATATATATATATATATATATATATATATATATATTTATTTATTTATTACATTTTTTTTTATACATTATATCAGGCTAGATTTTATGCGCCAAGTACAATTTTCATTGATGAAATCGATTCCTTGTGCTCTAGAAGAGGATCGGAATCGGAGCATGAAGCCTCACGTAGAGTAAAATCTGAACTTCTCGTTCAGATGGACGGAATAAGTTCAAATAAGTAAGAGTTATAATGATTTTGTGGGGATTAAATTAAATTAAATTAAATTCGTTTCTGTCAAATCAAAAATTTATTATATTCTCCAGTGAAGATCCTAGTAAAGTAGTAATGGTATTAGCAGCTACTAATTTTCCATGGGATATAGATGAAGCACTTAGAAGGAGACTAGAAAAGCGTATATACATTCCTTTACCGAACCGTAAGCTTTATGATTTTTTTTTTGTGTAATTTAATTTTTCATACTTGCATATTGGATATTGCAATGTTATATAAGCGCCATAATTGTTTGTTGTAGAAATCATATAGTAAAAAAATACAGTAAATTTATTAACTCTCCATAAAAGTAAATTTATCTTACAGATGAAGGTAGAGAAGCTTTGTTGAGAATCAATCTTCGTGAAGTTAAAGTAGATTTATCTGTAAATCTTGCAGATATTGCAAAAAAACTTGAAGGCTATTCAGGAGCAGATATTACAAACGTGTGTAGGTATGTAAAATTTAATATAGATTTATTTTATTTATATTTTTCAATCACGTACAATAATTACAATATCAGAATCCAAATGTATTAGAAAATAAATACATACATGCATATGTGTATGACGTTTTATATTTAGAGATGCTTCTATGATGTCAATGAGAAAAAAAATAGCAGGTTTAAAACCAGATCAGATACGACAATTACCAAAAGAAGAACTAGATTTGCCTGTATCTGCTACAGATTTTGATGAGGCTGTAGAAAGATGTAATAAGAGTGTATCACAAGAAGATCTGGAGAAATATGAAAGATGGATGAGTGAATTTGGTTCATCTTGATAACATTCTTAGCAAAAATATATCTCTCGTTTTAATGTAGATGACACTTATCAATTGATATCTTAAGATATATTCCAGAATACTTTTATATTTAAACATGTGTAAATATATATATATATATATATATATATATATATATATATATATATATATATATATACACATGCATATATGTATATTAAAAAAATTTGCAGAGACCATATGAGAAATGCTCAAATATCTAATAATTTTAATATATAGAAGCTTGAAAGAAATAGAAATAAAAATCATATATGTATATAATTAAATTTTAAGCACAAACATTAAGTACATTATCTTGTGAGTCGTATTATATTCTATTTTCCAACAAAATATGAATAGGAGAGTATTTCAACTTATACACCCAATACATTTATATTAATACAAATATATTCATATTTTATGTACATTCATAACAAACTTAAATTTTTAATATTTTTTGGGGGCACAACCTTCATTTCTCAGTCTTTTAGTTTCATCATCAACATTTTTTGTGTCTTTTGGAGCTTTATAATTGGCTACATGGTCAACGCGTATTGTTCTACCTAAAATCTATACAATAAGAGAATTCAAATTACCATTATTAGCTAGAAAATTAAATTATGCAAAGCACTTATAACATATCATTTATATACCTTAATACCATTGAAATTGTCAACTGCTAACACAGTACTCCTTTGATCTTCATAACATAAAAATCCATATCCCTTTTGTTTGCCAGTGTCCTTGTCACGTACTAAATTTATATTTACAATTTCACCATATCTGCAATATATTTATAACTTAAGTAATAGATGCCTCTCACATATGTACATGCCATGTCAATAAATATATGGATTAAAAAATCTAATTTAAATCTAACATAAATCTAATGGTATATATAAATATATTACATGATTTTGTATCTAAATAATTTTAATTAAACAAAACATATCCTTGTGAATATTAATATACAATAATATTAAATATTACAAACTCTATCTTGAATGTCAGTTACCTAATCAATGTCATTAGATGAGGAGTATTTTTATTATTAAAAATGGAATGCTTTTATGTATATAAATATTTAATAAAAATATTATTTTGAACTTACTGTGAGAATACTGCAATAACGTCACCTTCGGTTAAATCATATGGTAATCCGCCAATAAATATCCAAGCGCTATCTTTATATTGGTCGTGCCAAGATGTCTTTCTGTTACCAATTAAATCTTGTTCGGCAAGTTTTGTTATATTCTTTACATTCCTACAAGCATAATGTAAATTATATTTAGATATATGATGCACAAGATAATACAACAACAATAATAATAGTAATAATAATAAGACAATAATTAAATATTAAGTTTATAATACAATACTTACGTTAAAGGATTCATATTGATTTAATCTAAAATTATTAGAAATTCAGAAATGTTTACATTAACTTATTAAATAATAATAAATCTTAAATTACACATTTACGTGAAGTAATTTTTAAAATTATTCTTTAATAATAATTTATTTTTAACTTATTTCTTCTTTAATATATATATTTGGATATAAATTTAATAAAATTTGTGAAACGTAAATTTTTCGATATAAGTCTGTCTTTTTACGATAATATTTGTTAACATATTTATTGAATTATCGTTAATTTTAAGCAATTTAATTTTCTATAAAAAAAATATATATCTATCAGGACGTATTAACGCACAGCTGAGGCGATTAGTACAGATGTATTCCGCTTTATCCATTTGGCGCTTCAGTCTCAGATTGACGTGTATATGCGGTAAAGTATTTGGCGCAAAATATAAAAATCTTCGAAGGAGAGTCGGAACGAAGTTAAAACAAAGATAGCATAGTAGTTTCAGTTGAAATGTACTTTGGTTATAATAACAATTACATGTTATTATCAATGTCAGTATCTCCCAATTTGTTTAGACGTTTTATCAAATCACTTGTTATATATGCATTAAATGATTGCCTATCAATGTCTTTCATAAAACTGAAAATATACATTTTTTAAGATTTAATACGAAAGTAATGTAAAAATAATTATAATATTTTAAATAACTACAATTCATACTTCTCTAAGCTATAAATTTTATCAACTTGTTCTTTTATCGTTTCCACATATTTCTTCCTTATGTTATTAAAAAATTTGATTAGCTGTTTCTTGTTCATGGCTGCAATAGATTCTTCTGTGAATAATATTTCAATTGTTAGTAACAGATATTATTTTATTCATATTTTAGATTACTTTATCGAATTATATAGTTAAATACCGAATGAATATTATATTTTATATTATAATGTAAAATATAAATTATTATACTTGATAAATTTAACTCCTCCATAAATCTCTTAAGTGAAGCAAAAGAAGTACAAGATTCAAGGAATACATTATATTTATGATTAATTTGTTCAATGCAAGGAAGTGGACCTCTTGAGAGCATTTCAGTATATGTTAAACTTATTATTTTAGATACGCGTTTGTTCAATATTGTCTTCCTTTCACATGATGTTCCACATAATCGAAAGTCCAAATCCTTGTTAGTCGATTTAATTAAATTTCTATTCTATACGTGTAATTTATCAACAAATAAGAATACGGCAAAATTTACTAATTACTGACCATGTTCCCATCAGAACTTTTTCTATTATAATCTAATGATTTAATGTCCTTTGGAATAATTATTGATTCTTCCGTTTCATCTAACACAGGTTCATTCTGTACAATTTCTTGTGGCGATATATTATTTTCTTCTATATTTATTAACTCTTGTTCATTTAAAACTAACTCCTTATCTTTTTGATCATTTTTGTTCGTACATTTTAAAAGAATTCCCAATTTGGCATATTGCTCAATGAGATTGTCTTGAACCGTTTGAATGCACAAATTAACGTCATCCGTGTACGTGCCATCCTTATCTCTCAGTTCTTGTAAAAATTTTAAACAACAGTGTAATTGAGGAATACCTGTTAAAATTAATTTATTATTTTCAGATGAATTACTTTATATATTAAAAGTTTGTATTATGAATACTTGGAAATTTTTTCTGTTGCTCAGAAAAGAGTAGCCATATTACACCAAAGACATGATCTTGGTAATGTCGATCATCGAATACCATTGGAGATATCTTAAAGAAATACAAGACAGGTTCAAAATCGAATTTAGTTAAGCTTTCTTCTAGTTTTTTGCTATTAAATAGAATTACGCCTTGTGAATAAATAAATTAATATTTATAATTATTATCCATTATCATGATATTTCTTACGGTTTCTCATTGACGTCTTCCCCTGTCTCTTTCGTATTGTCAACATCGATTATACTTATTGCAATTGGCTCTTTTTCCGTTTCGATAATTTCTACATCTTTATTATATTCCGATTGAGAGATGATAGGAATTTCTGATGTTAATTGATCTTCCAATTTAGGGGTGATAGCAATATTTCCGTCTTTAGTAGCATCATTCTGTGGTTCATCCATCTTAATGTTTTACAATCTATACTGAAATTTATCCCTTTTGACAATTTTACAATTAATTTAACCTTAAAATTAATTAACCATATTCATGTTAATATTACAATATTTTTGTGTATTATGTTTCAATTATTTTTTCTTTTTATCAGTCATATTCATCCATTAAAGAGATCGCGCACAGATCACATAGTTCGAACAATACGGAGTCGAACAATATGAAATATTTAAAACTAAAAATCATTACTTATTTATTAATATTCTTTATTAATAATGAAACTGATCAAAATGATAAGATTTATTGAAGATCTAACGAGATTAATAAAATTCATTAATGCATCAGTTAATGAGATCGCTTATAGGGATATCTTCTTCGTTTATTTCTACGTTATTTCTCGGCGTCTTCATATATTCAATCAAGTTAGCTTCCTTAAGATTTTCCAATATTTGTAAAATTCTAGCAATATTGTGCGGATAACCGTCCTCTCCTTTTAAATTTTGAAAATATATTTTCGTCAATCTCGCATGCTCGGTTGTAATGCTATTATAAGTATGACTGGCAATCATCATCACTGTACTAATAACTATGCCGCACATATGTATCTGAAATATATAATTTAAAAATTATAATATCTCTTAATATTGAGATTAATTTTGGAATTATAATTAATATTAACGATACGTGTTAACAGCTTAAATATGTTATATGGATTACCATGTCGTATTTTTCTTGTTCCTTGGCCAATGGGCAAAACTTGCAACAGCTTATATTGGTCTGCAGTACGTCAGCGATATGAGTATTGTTGCTTTTTATTAATTTTGGTTGGTGGACCATTGTCTAAAAGAATATGTGTATGTGTGTGTGTATATATATATATATATAAAATTTAGGAATAAATTAACGATATTTATCGTTTATGAAATTACGTTCAATGAAGATGTTGCATTTTCGGTAATGAAACTATTACTGTCTTGACTATCTATCTCTGATTGTTTTAATTCATATAAATAGCCTCCAGAACGTGGTACAATGTGAGATAGTTCTATATACTCTTTTTTAAAAGAATCCGAAGTACGTTCGATTTTACTGTCGTTCATTTTATCATAATCATTATGCTTTTCTTTCGACATATTTATATATATTTATTTCTTATCCTCATCTGTATTTATTATCCTCATTGTTAACACCATAGTATGTGCCTTTAATTTAGCGATATGATATGAAAAACAACATCTTCGTTCGAAGTTTTAAGATAGTACGTATGTCAGAAACGTGAGTTTCGTAAATCCTCATCCAAAGATTTTTGTTTATTTCGAAGAAAGGATATGTGACATTTAAAACAAAAGATATTTTATCAATATGTCATACAATTCCGTCAAAGGAACCGAATCTTCTACTTGTCAAATCTAACACCACATTCTTTAGGCCCCTACAAATATCAAAATTCTCGTGATCGGTGGTCGGCATAAACGTAAAAATAAATTACATTGATTATTTTCCATGGGAAATATCTACGATATGGCTGATTAAGATCGTAACTTAAGACATGAAAAATTACAAGGTTAATTTTCATCATCGCCGAGAAAAATTATCAATTAATAATTTTGAGAAAGGAGAGAGATCTTATTTAACCGGGTAATATACTTGGTTAAGAATTTTTGTTTCTTCAGAAACACGTAAGATTTGATTTATCGTTGATTCGTTATAAATCTTTTAAGGATAAGCCCCATTTAAGAGAGATCAATAGTGCCAAATGAAAAATAGGATTGGACCGTTTATGTTCGTATTTTGACTGAGTATGTTCTGAAGTAAGAATGGCCACCCGTAAACCAGGTCTTACCAAAACCCAAGCTTTACGCCAAGCAAGATCTTCGGCGCTTGTCAAGCAATATGCGGAAAAGAAAGAGACTATCGAGCAACCTCAGAGAGAACCAACACCGAGGAGGCGAAAGATAGTGTCGACGCATGAACCGAAGAAAATTGACTTTACTAAACCGGGTTTGACGAAAGCCATGCTGGCGCGAAAAAAGCATGCGGAGCAAATTAAAAAAGACTATGCTCGTAAAAAGGAAGAGGAGTCCTCGCATATTGGCCGTCGGCCTAAACGAACGGCAGCACCGATCGGCGGTGATGCTAGGTTTGTAATCGCGAGCTATCCTTTCAAATCGAGTGATATTATCTTTAATTTTAATCAGGGTGGGCCGCGAGAGGATGCCCAGGCAAGATGTTTCTCGAAAACCAAAATCGTTACCGCCCATACCAGAGAAAACTCGTGAGCTTGCAAAGACCATAAAGGCCGATGTCGTTCGAGCCGAACCGATAGGTAAAGGACCGATCGATAGTATAGTCATACCAGCTGGAACGATTAAAGATAATCGTACCACGATCGTTAGCATTCCCCAACCGGCAGAAGTCTCTAAAATAGCCGATCGTTCGATGCAAGTGATCAGGTGCCTTCTCCAAAATTTCAATCCGTCATAATGAGTTAACAAATAGTTGCTCAACTCTGCGCATGAACTTTGATATCGAATTGAATTACGTTATTATCAGCGAAACCTTGGACGAACAGGACGCTGCCGAGTCTGCAGCTGTACAATCGAAGCTGGATGATTTGCAACAGGCAAGGAGAGATTTTGTAATGACCGTAACGAATATCAGTGGAAAAGTAGCCGCCATCGATCAAGTGGCCGCCATAGAAGTTGAATCACCACCTAGATATCTTCATAGGTCCGAAAGCTAATGACTTTGGTCTTCTTTCGTATTTACGTGACAAATGCTTCCTATACGCGAATTTTAATTTTTTTTTTTTTTCCCCTAAAATAAAAGACTTTTAATATACTCGTAGAATACCGGAATTAGATGATCCATACCTGCGTATAGAATATACCAAAGATCATCCGATCGTAGAGGCAGCCCGTGAATTTATGCACAAAAGTCTTAACGCCATGAGAGAAAGCGAAGCGGCAAGAAGGTGGGACGACGAGATTAAGCAGATCTCGAAGATGGCGACGGAGATAGCAATGGAACTGGAGGATGAACTACCTCACCACGAGGAAAAGCTTATAGATTTGGATGAGGATGAGGAATACCACGCGCCGCCTATTCCACCGGGTTATTATGGTAGACAATTAGTCGATATATCACCTACGTCCCGTCACAGGGATGTCTATGAATATGGGACCTTCGATCCGGAAGAATTGGAAAGGTTCTTCGATGTCGAACGTTATCCGCCATTCCGTTTGCCACCATTTGGTCGGGAACATCTTCATCCCGATCTTTGGGACATCGAGGATCCGTGGTTTATACCACCTCCGGAACCTGACCAGCCGGATTTGATTCAATTTGATTAGCGATTAGCTGACGACAATAACGAACAAAACTATCCTTTCCGTGATCGACAGGAATTTCATTTTTTCCTTTTTTTTTTCCTTTTTCTTTCGATCGTTGCTTTTTCATAACAATATAAATCGACTGGTAGTTCGCCTACCCTTATGTTTTATTGTTGGTATTACGCAAAATCATTCAGTATATATATTTGTATCTTAATTATAGGTCGAAATAAATTGGACGATAATGTGATATAAAAAGATGCGAATCTATATTTTTAAACGATAGCTCTACGGTTCGATTACTCGGCGAAAAATCGGCAAATTTTGTCTCATCTTTCGTTTGGCCTTCTCAACTTTTTTGAGATTCACTCGTGTTTCGGCATTGATGTTTTAAATTCTCTTCGATTTTATCGCGCAAAGTTTCGGCCAGTCCCCGAGGCTTTCTTATCATAGATGACAATCGTTCTTTCGTAACCTGCAATAAATTCGATACAGTTAATTAATTAATGGGAATATAATATTTTAATGATATTCGAAATGTGTGCCTTTTTCAAAAAATATATAATAACCATAATTTTCAACGTACATGTATTTGTCTTGCCGATACAACAGGTATCTGTTCTTCAATGATAGGCGGTTTAGAAAGCCACCAGACCTATATCGAAAGTATCTAAGTCAATCGACAAAATGACAATTACGTATATCGAAGATATTTCATCTTCGTAATGATATAAAATATAATTGAATTAATAAGATCATCTAGCAATTACGATATACGTTTCATCATTTAATCATCTGAATCTTGATATTTTACGTTGCCAATCATTTACCCGTTCCATTAGCGCATTTTTATCTTCGTGATATCCAAAATTGTCTTCGTATCCATCGACAAATAATACATCCGTAAGATATTCTTCTTTCTGAAGCTGAGTCCCTTCAATATACCTACCAATTACTATGTTCGTGCATTTAGACGATCGAATAAAAGTTCAATTAGTATTTTGCCGTAGAAGTATGTCTCACATCAACATAATATTCATTTTATTTATCGTTAATCACTTACTATCTGACATTCTATTTTTAATAATATCGTCCGTTTCCGAAAGATTAATTTCTTCTTCTTAATTCTTTCGCGATTAACGCTTTATGATGATATTATTTAAATTATTGACAAAATCAGTGAGCTAAAGTAGACATTTAAAACATTAAATTTGTTAATAGTTATTGAAATATACGATAGATGTTGATCCTAATCTGAAACTTACTGTATATAAAATTCGATATATATCGATCTTACTATGTACAATGACAGTACATTTGAATTTTCCTGCGTTAAGACTGTTCATAAAAATAACCTATTAATAGTACGATAAACTATTATTTAAATAATAGTACATTCGATTAATTATTAAAAACACGAAAACGCGCAAGAGATTTAAAATAATTGTGATATAATATAACGATACGTAAAAATTTTAATCTCCTACCTAATTACTAATTAAAAGTCCTACCGTGGACTTCGATTTATTTGCTCGATAATTCGATTGAATTTTTTCGCGAACGCGGATTTTAGAGTAGTGTCAGCGTTAGACCGTGGGTCTCCAAATGCAGCAACCTCCACGTGGTGAGACCTGGGTCGGTAGTACTTGAGATATATTAAAATCTGAACTAAATTATATATCACAAGTATTACCGAGCGAATGGCTGCATATTTCATTGCGTTTCCAAAGTCTTTTCTTTCTAATATAAATTCGAAAAATATGAAGTTTGTACATTTAATAAATACTTGTCAATTAATCCATCTTCAGAGAAATATAAATTGGCATATGATTTTTTATTTCCTTTGTCAGGTGTATTACGATTTTTACTCCATATTAAAGTTTGTAGTTCATCTTTTGTCCACACCTATCGCTGAAGTCGCATACGTCGTGAGCGAAAGATGTCATAATAGTCTTAAACAGCTTTAAGTAAATTATGCCAATATGTATTCGAAACATTTTAGTGATAAATTAATGTAAATAAAAATGATAAAAGTGTTATCAATATGACCCAATATCAAACTGAATTATTACATAGTATTATATCATATAAATTCGGAGATTGCAGAAAATATCGTAAGGTATGATTAACCTAATATTTTATAAATAAAAGTAAACGGATAAATTGATTTTTTGAAATCTTCGGTTATGAGATAAATAACTGACGAAATAAGAGAAAATATCTATTGACAATTCAAATCTTTTTCTGGTTGTATCTTTTTGGAAGGTAGAAAAAAACGTTTAAAAAATAAAAGGGAAAAATGTTTAATGAACCTAAAATATTAATAATTGGAGCTGGGGCTGCTGGAATTTCAGCTGCTAAGAGATTGTTAGAAAAAGGTTTACAAAATATTACTATACTTGAAGCTGGTGATCGTATTGGTGGTAGAATAAATACCGTTGAATTTGGTAAATATTTTTTTCGTGATACTTTATTTAATATTATTTAGAATTGTACTACATATAAATTAAATTTTTTTTTAATTTAGCGGACAATGTGGTGGAATTAGGTGCTCAATGGGTACACGGAGAAAGAGGAAATGTAGTTTTTAATCTTGCCTTTCCACATAAATTGCTTGATTCTTCTGAAACATTACGTGATTTTAATAAACAAATATTTGTAACTCCTAAAGGTAAAATAATCCAGCAAGAACGTAGTATTGAATTATTGAAGACATATTATAATATTTCTGATCGTTCAATGGAAGATTTAAAAAATGCCGTAGGATCATACGGAGATTATTTTTGTAATGAGTAAGAAGGAAATTACATTAATAAACATTTTGATAATAAATTATATATATGTAGGAAAAAGAGAAATAAAAAATGGTATTTGCTTTAGATTTTATAAAATTCTCAAAGAAAAATCTTTCGCTGATAAAGAGGAAACAGAATTATTTCTGGATTGGATCCATAAATTCGATAACTCCATTCAATGTAGCGATACGTGGTTCGATGTTTCTGCCAAAGGTATTGCAGAATATTGGCAATGTGAAGGAAACTCTTTACTTAATTGGAAAACACATGGTTACAAAACATTATTTGATTTATTATTGGTTTGTGAAACATGTAATAACGTATATTATTTATTTTTACTTTTTTAATATCAATCTTTTTTATTTTATTATTTTTGTTATCAGAACAAAATCCCAGACTCCAAGGAAACATTAATGTTAACAGAAAAAATTAAATTTAATAAAGAAGTATCCCTTATTGATTATACGTCTACTAATAATGTGATTGTTAAAGTTAAAGATGGAACTGAATATAATGCTTCTCATGTTATTTTCACAGCATCTTTAGGAGTGCTAAAGGAAAAACATTCTATGATGTTTTTGCCTTTATTGTCTGAAAGAAAACAACGTGCCATAAAGGTAATATGAATAAGATTGTAAGAAAAAATTTTCAATAGTTATTTTT
Organism: Dolichovespula sylvestris; assembly: GCA_918808275.2. Taxonomy (NCBI): domain Eukaryota; kingdom Metazoa; phylum Arthropoda; class Insecta; order Hymenoptera; family Vespidae; genus Dolichovespula; species Dolichovespula sylvestris. The sequence goes on along the minus strand of OU964974.1, from coordinate 6,366,499 downwards.
AATAAAATATTTCATATACACAGGGTTTGAGTATTGGAACTGTAAATAAAGTTTTTCTAGAATTTCCATATGTATGGTGGAAAAAAGATTGTACCGGTTTTAGTTTAGCTTGGACCAAAGAAGATAAGATGCAGTTTCTTAAATGTCACGGTCAAGTATGATATTCGCATATTTTTCTGTATTATTAGCTTATATAATGAATTTAAATTTGTATAAATAGATATAAAAAAAATTCTTATTTGTTATAGGGCAATGCATGGCTATGTGATGTATTTGCATTTTTTACAGTAGACTATCAGCCTAGAGTTTTATGTGCCTGGGTCGTAAGACAGAGTGCAAAATATATTGAAACACTATCCGATATAGATATTATTGAAGGATTATATTTATTGTTAGAAACATTTCTTGGAAAATCTCATAACATTCCAAGACCGGATCATATGATAAGGTAAAAAATCATTGATATCTGTATGTATTTATTAAAATATTTTTTCACATTTACATTCAATTGACAGGTCAAAATGGTGTACGGATAGTAATTTTCGTGGGTGTTATAGTTTTCAAAGCATGATGTCTGAAAGATTAAATGTACAACCGAAAGATCTAGCTGAACCAATTATGTCTTCTGATAATAAACCTGTATGTAAATATATTGAAAATAATTTTATATTTTTATTAAATATATATTACAATTAATTCTCTTTATAATATTTCAGCTAATACTCTTTGCTGGTGAAGCAACTCATGATCATTATTATTCTACTGTTCATGGAGCTGTTGAATCTGGATTTCGTGAAGCGGATAGATTATTGAAATACCAAAGGTGAGAACAAATTTCATTAATCATTATCTATGTTTGAAATCTTATCAACACATCACATTATTACATTATGGTTTCAAATATGATTGAATGCTCCGCTGAATTTTTTCAAATCTTAACTATGACTCAAATTATTTTTTTCTAAGTGCATTACTTATTTTCTTTTAAATATTTCGTTTCAATTGCTCAAGTTTATCAATAATAAATATTAATAATTAATCCGTGTTTGCTCAATAAGCATTTAGTAAAGCTGGAATACACCAAAAGCTTTATATATAATTCATATAAGTCAAATAGCACGAATGAACATCATACGGTATTATAATAATTAATGTATTCTATTTTTATTGATTGGCATGCTTTTTCATAGGCGATTAGATTCTCATCTTTAACCAAAAACCACGTTCTTCCTAATGAATGGATTATGGTAAACTGTGGACGTATCTTTGTCTTTCCAATAAAGTAGAAACTGCCACATAACAAGTATATACATGCGGATAATAAATCATAGTATTAATCATATTGCTTGGTGCTTATAATATTTACTGTATATTATAGTAATAATGCACATTTTATAATATATTTAACAAAGTTATATATATATATATATTGTCTTTTCTTGCTTACATTAATAGAGATATATTACTTCCCAGAAAAAAGATATCTTATGAGATATTATATTATAAATAAATATATATATATATATATATATATATATATATATATATATATATATATGTATGTATGTATATGTATGCTTTTTATTATAATTTATTAATAATTATATATTTCTCAATCAATAAGTAGAGATAATTATTGTGAAAGTTATTATATTAGAACAGATATTATATTGAGTAAGAAAACACATTAATAACAAGTATTGTATAAAAGTTTGATAAGATAATTTAATTATATACAATATAAATAGAGCTCACTATTATATGGATTATGTAGAATACATGGTTGGTTAAGGCAATCAATGAACGACTTCGAAAAAATAAGAAAAATACAAACCATGAAGAAACAACCGATAGGTAAACCAGAAGTTGTAATAATTGGAGCAGGCATTGCTGGGCTAGCAGCTGCAAAAGCTTTAGAAGATGCCAATTTTAAAAATTATCTTTTATTAGAAGGTGAGCACTTTTGCTGCAAAGAAAATTTAATAAAGATGAAAATTAATCATATTTTATAATAATTAAATAGCTCAAGGACAGATTGGTGGACGGATACAATCAACATTATGGAATGAGAACTGGATTGAGTATGGTGCACAATTTTTACATGGCGGCCAAAGTAAATTAGCAAAATTATGTTATGAAAAAGAATTATTATCGAATACTCAATGTAAGGATGGCGAGGGAGTATTTTTATCCGATAATGGGCTTGAAATTGATTTAAAGTTGGTGCAAGAAGTTGATAACTTTGTACGTAATATATTAGAAGAATGTGAAAATTGTGAGAATCAAGAAATTCAGAATAATTTTGAAAATATTGGCAGAATTTTAAGAAGTCGTTTTAGAAATTATTTACAGCAATCAAATGATATAGCCGAGATAAAAGATATTAAGAAAGGAATTTTTGATTGGATGACTAGATTTCTTATAATTGACAATTCCTGTTTCACATTAGATGAATTGTCTTTGAAAGGTTGGGGGAATTTCAAAGTAAGTATATAGAAAAACATGCCCAACCACCTTTAATTATATGATATTTCTATTATCAACTCTATTTTAGTTTGTTGGTGGCCCAGAATACCTTTCATTCAAAACTGGATATAGTTCTATATTAAAACTTATCGCTGACAATTTAGATCCAAATAATTTACATTTAAATAGTGCCGTGGAAGTAATAGAATGGCAACAAAATATTAATATAAATGAATCAGAAAAATCAATCATTTTAACGTTATCAGATGAAAGACAGATTTTTACAAAATGTGTAATAATTACATGTTCCCTTGGCCATCTGAAAGAAAATTATCAAAACATGTTTGTACCTCCGTTACCTTATAATTATACCTTAGGAATTGAATGTCTTGGATTTGGTTTAATAAATAAAATATTTCTTGATTTTGGTCAATCTTGGTGGAAGCCAGATACCAAAGGATTTCAATTTATTTGGCACAAAAATAATATAAATGTATTTTCTGAAAAGTCCTTGGCTACGTGGACCAAAGATCTTACAGGTTTTGACGTTTTGCAAAATCATCAGGGTGTACTCCTTGGTTGGGTTGGTGGACAAGGTGCCAGTATTATTGAAACATTGAGTGAAGAAGAAGTTGCAACTGATTGTTTGAATTTATTAAAATATTTTCTTAAGATTGATAATATACCTACAGTGCAAAGATGTATTAGAACACAGTGGAATGCGAACAAGTACGTAAGAGGTAGTTACAGTCACATTTCGGTGAATTGTGATAGAAAAAAGGTCACTCCAGGTACATTAGCAGAGCCAATTTGGGGTACAATAACTCAGGAAAATTGTACTAAGGTAAATAATAAATGTTTAATTATTTTGATCGATAACTGTGTTACAATGGATAATATTATAAAATATACTCTTTTCAATCATAGATTGTACCGGTGATAATGTTTGCTGGTGAAGGAACGCATGACAATTTTTATTCCACTACACATGGGGCTTATGAAACTGGTTTAAATCAGGCACAAACTTTTTTACGTTATCATGTTGATTAATTTTTATATATATATATTTTTTTTTTTTTTTTTATGTAAATTAATAATTGTGTTCATAGTAATAAGCGTACTTACGGCCATACATTGCATAAAAATATCATCATGTTTTAGTTTAGTTTTATATATGGAATATATTTTATATTGGATAGTATATTTATGTAAGTAATTTATTTAGGAAGTTCTTCCATAAAGCTTTATAAGTCTATCTGCTTCCCTCCATCCCGATACAATTGCACCGTGTACAGTTGAATAATAACGTTTGCTTGTAGCTTCTCCGGCAAATAAAATTATCTAAAGAAAAAAAAAGGAAGAAACAAAAAAAAAAGAAAATATAAAATAAAAGAAATAATATTTTCGTAATTGTAAGAAAGTAGTAGTTACGTACGGGAAGTTGATTTTTTATTATAGGTTCCGAGAGCCGCTCTGCCGATGCATGTACTTTTTCAGATTCAATACTATGAAAACTATACGTCCCACGAAAATGTTTGTTTTGTGTCCATGTACTCCTAAAAAATCATATCAGTAAGAAAACATCCATTAGATAAAGAACAAATATATTTACTACCTTATCATTGCACTAGGTTTCGTAATATTATAATCTTTCCCCATAAAAGTGTGTAACATATCCATGGAATGTTCAAGAACTTCATTATCAGGAAGTGTTTCCAAAAGACGACATCCCTTTGCTGTTACCCAAACAAGTAATAAATGAGGTTTGTTTTCAACACTACTAAATGATGTCGCACTTATAATCCATTTCTTATCAGAAATCTATATAAATCAAATATGTATATAGCATTAAATGTTATATATATATATATATATATATATGCATTAAAAAAAAATATATTTGCACATACGCTGTTTTCTAACGCATCCCTGTAGCTTTCATTAAACAACAAAGAGAATCCCCAATTAAAGTTATAATCCCACCAAGGTTCATCAAATCGAAAAAATATTTTACATTCAGTACCATAAGCCAAACCCTAAAAAAGGAATAAAGTCAGCTAATTATCAAATCATTAATAATAAATCAATGGTTATTTCGAATGTCATTAATTGAAATATATAATCTGATATAGATTATAAAAAAAAAAAAAAATATCTCGTACCTTGATGTTCGTAATTTTTGATTCTGGTAAAGGGGGATTAAACAAAGATTGATAATCTGCCTTCAAAACGCCCAAAGATTGGGTCACTATGACATGATCCGCCAAATATTCTTGATTATTAAGAGTTCGAACTTTTACGAAATCAATATCTCCCGTATAATCGATATTAATCACTTCCGAGTTAAACATTGTATTGTTCAAAATTGGTAATTCTTCGGTTGGATTTGGAAATTTTTTCTGAAAATTTTAATACATATCCTCTTAACATCGCATATCACATTTTATAGATTCGTATAGATATTAAAACGACGTATACGTACCATTAGAATATCTAAAATAGTGCTATATCCATTTATCTTCCAATTAATAGAATTATTTCCCTCGCACATTTCATATCCTAATTCTGCTTTCATCGACGGCTCATACCATGTATCCGATGCAGAAAATGAACATTCCAATACATTGTAGAATCTTAATAAATCGTTTTGAAGAGTGATATCTATTTCAGGATGCTTTTTGAAATATTCGGCAAATCTAAAACACATATAAACCCATAGATTCAAATAGGTAACCGTTGTTACGCGATTTTCAATCACTTGAAAAAAAAAATAAAAATGTTTATAGGAAATGTATATCGAAAAAAAGAAAAAAAATAAGACGTTAATATTATATATACTTTTGTTCATAATATTCACCGACAGAAATATCATTATCGGGTATGCTTATATTATATAAAGCATTTTCAAAAATATCAATGGTATCATTAAAAATCGTTTCGTTTATCTTTGAGCCCGTAGAACTATAGGGTGCAAATTTCCAAGTGGTGTTTTCCAATAAACCGTAAGGCGCAGCAAGTTCATATACCACATTATTTAATTGTCCATGTACCCATTGCGCTCCGAGATCTATCAAATATTCACCTAAGAAAAATCATAATAATAATTATTATTATTTCAATCCTTTGTATAGACATAAATAATGCCTGTTAAAAACCCACGACATCGCGTATAAATATTACATACCAAATTGAATAGTGTGAATACGCCCACCAATTCTATCTTGAGCTTCTAAGATTAAAATATTTTCAAATCCGTTTTCGTATAATTTAGAAGCTGCAGCTATACCAGAAGCACCAGCTCCAATAATAACGATCCGTGGTGAATTTTCCCAGTTACTATTTACACAATGAAACAATAAAAATATATTAATTGCTAGGAGAAACGTCATTTTATTTAAATAATTACGATTAATAAGTATTGCGGAGCTATACTAATTATAAATACTTATGACAGAATGTGTACTGATCAGAATAGGATATCTCTGATCTTATGAGCATTTTTATAAGTTCATTTTATCTAAAAACTTATCTGTGATTTAAAATAAGTTATTTGAATTATAATATATTGCGCTAGTAATTTATCTTCGGTTAAAGAGCAAACAGTTAGAAAAAAAGATTATTTTTATGCGATCCGATTATTTATGACGAAATTTTACGGTCGTGTTATGCTTTTCTATAGATAGTATTACAAAATATCGATGTGATATGAAAAAGTGCCTAACGTTTAGTTAACATTTATCGCATCTGTATTATCAGTTGTCTTTCCTAGGGGCTCATCAAATAAAGGATATATATAATAATAATAATAATAAAATATGCAGTGACATCTGGTGTTCGAAAAAAGAGATAAGGCAAAGTTTGATCCTTCTTTGCAAGATGGCCGCATAAAGGAAAACACCTTATTAAGTTTCTAATATTAAATACTTTCTATCCCTTTTGCATATTAAATATATGTTACAGATGTATCAAGATACAAGAAAATGTTTGAGGGATAGTAATTACAAAAGAAAGAAAAATAAATAAATAACGTGTTTGCAACGTGTAATAAAAATTGATACTTTTTCCTTCTTTTTTTTCTTTCGTTAAAAGGTACAGAACAAATAAATTTCTATTTTTCTTGTTTCTTCGGTTTTTCCTTTAATCTCCTATGATTGAAAATGAGAAAGGAAAAAAGAATCTAAAAGTACGAAGTCAGCTTCTTTCATATCTTCTTAAAGAAACTATTTCCTAAGAATATTGCATAAATAAATTTGGCTTTCTCTCTCTCTCTCGCTCTCTCTAGCTTATATATGCATACATATATATATATATATATATATATATATATATATATATATATATATATAAATCACTTAGTAATTATTACACGATTGATTATATATATACTATGTGTACACACGCGCGCATATATGTACAAACGAATATAACGATAATCTTTGTATATGAAAGATAAAGACAAAGAAATACTTTAGCATTGACATTTGACTTATTTAACTCGTGTAAAGATTTTATTGAATATCAATGGACATAACAGCAGGCTTTCCTTATTTCCAACAATGACATTTTTTTTCATACGTTATAATTCTATCGTAATTTTTCTATTGTTTATTTTGGACAATCTATTGCTTACATCTAACGAAAATGCAGGTGAATTACTTATTATTATACATAAAAATATCAGTATTTCATTAATTCTTCCTACAAAAAGAAGGAAAAAAGAATAAAAATAAAAATAAACATAAAATAAACATAATTCGAATCAATTTTCGAATCTAGTTATAGACGAGTTATATTAAGAAATTATAATATATCCGTAGATTCTTCGAGCTCGTCGAAAGAAAATGAAGAGATTGTAGATTATCACGTTTTACTCGTTTCTTCGCCTGTTATATATTCGTTCGGAGATAACAATGAACGCAATCCGGGAAAAAATCCATTTTTAACGGAAAATGATAAAACGAGTGTTATAGATGGAAATGATTCGCAATACGTTAATGATGCTTTATTAAATTTGAATAAAAATGAAGTTGACAGAAACGATAGTACAACCAACAATAATTCCAGCTTATTTAATAATCCGTATATCGTCAATGGGAACAGTAATATTATTAATTTGTATCCTACGATTGATTTTCAAAATCAAAGAAATATTAAGAAGAAAGAGATTTCAAATCTTCCTCAGGAACAACCTAAACCTATCATAGTTTCTTCAATAAATTCATCTAGTAGATATGGTACTAGGACAAAATCAGATATCAGTAAGTTTATTTAAACAATACTAGTTTTTATTACTTATTGATTTCATCCGATTAATAACCAAACGCTATATTATAGAATGCGAAGAATATGGTAAACAATTTTTGGGTATATCAGAAGTACAATCTTTAGTTGGTATCAACACCCAAGTTGTTAGAGTAGAAAATGAACAGTGCACAACGCCTGATCAGCTTATAACAGGTGGCACTATTGCAACACCTGGTGAATTTCCACATATGGTTGCCTTGGGCAAAATATTAAGGGATGGATCTTTTATGTTTTACTGCGGCGCCACATTAATTTCACCTTCCTGGGTGCTCACCGCCTCACATTGCACTTATGGACCGATGTAGATCAATTTTTCTATCTTCGTAATCCAAAATTTTGTTATATAAAGCTAAAGAATATTGTTAAATATTTTAATATTCGTTCCTTTGTTAGATTATCAATTACATGCGATAATATTTTATCTTATAGCGGTAGTCCGACAGTTGCAAGGATTGGTATTCATAATATAAAGGATGAGAAGGCTGGAATCGTAATTGGAATTGAACAAATGATACGGCACCCATCTTACAATCCTCCTGCAATGTATGCGGACATAGCTCTTGTTAAATTAAAGAGAACTGTTACTTTTAATACTTCAATAAAGCCAGCATGTCTTTATCAACTATACGACAATGTACCCATGAAAGTTTGGGTTAGCGGCTGGGGTGTTACCGAATTTGGTAAGTTTAATGTATATTTAACATTTTCTTGTTTTACAATTAAATTTTATATGCCTTATATTAAAAGATATTTGATAGATAAGATTTTAAAAAATATTGTTCCCTGTTATAAATTGAAATATTTTTAGGTGGTGAACAAAGCGAAAAATTGCGAAAGGCACAACTTGATATAATAGATAACATTGCATGTTCGATAAAACATAATAATTCCCTGGCAGTTCCGTATGGTGTAACACCCAGTATGATATGCGCGGGTGATCCTCACAATGGATGGATTAAAGATGCTTGCCAAGGAGATTCAGGTGGACCTTTACAATTACCACATCCCGTATATTCGTGTCTTTTCCAAATAATTGGAATTACTAGCTTCGGGGAAGGTTGTGCAATTGTAGATTCACCTGGTGTTTATACAAGAGTTTCGCATTACCTTAATTGGATAGAGGATATTGTCTGGCCAGAGAATTAGCAGCTTTAATGAAGATATAATATCTTACAAAAGGTAAAAAATGTAATTTATTCAAATAACTGTATTAAATTGTAGATGAATTACATTATTTTTACTGTTATTTTCTTAACAGCATTATTATTATTATTTTCTTTTTTATTGGAAAAGAGCATGCTTTCATTGTAAAATTAAATATAATTAAGAACAATGATATTTATACCTTTAGTAATTTAGGAAATATAGATATATATATAAAAAGGTATTGATTGTATGACAGCTGTTGAATATTTTATATATTTAAGTGCATGATATCAATTTGATCTATTAATCATGCATTACAATTTGACTAGAATGTCATAAGAATAAAAGTCATATGATACACACAAGAAGAATATATAAAAGATAATTGTATGATATCTCTTAGGATCGTTTCAGTTCCAAATTCAAGATATTTTAATGTCGTGGATTGTTCTCCACATAAGACCGTCTCCATATGGGCCGTGAGTTGAAGGAAAAAAAATATACCACCAACTTCTGCAAAAATTTAAGTGGTATGTTAAAAAAATAAATAGATATTATGAACATAAATTTGCAATTTTGTTTTATAATATAATATACAATATGGCGATAGTAATAAAAGTTTTATTAAGATTACCTATTAGCTATGCCTAAAAACAATTTCCAGTTTTCCCTTGGTCCAAAATTATAAGGATTTTGATATGATTTTCCAAGCGCTTTATATTTCTTTGTTTCTGTACTATTAATGCGTGCCTCAATACTAGTTTCTCCTCTTGTAATAAGACCTGCATGCCACCAAGTCAGTGCCCCAAGTGTTGTACACGTAGCTATACAAATTAATGCCGCATAAACTATAAGTCTGCGTCTCCATTCTTTTTCTTTGTTTTCGGCAGCTTGTTTTGCAATTTCAGCTATTTCCTCTTGAGACAAATGATCCAATGATTCCGCCTAAAAGAGATTTTTTTTTTTCGTAACTATTTAATAATAAGAAAGTATTAAAATATAATATAAACTTACCACAGGAATAATCTCAGAATTGTTAATCCGAACTGGATGACCATCTAGCTCAACTTCATACGCTGGAAAAAACTCTTGATATGCTATTTCTATTCCAAAGAGCATAATGAATAAAATTCCCACAACGGTGAAAGCCATATATTGAAAAAAATATCTGTGATTGTAATGACCGACGCAGTTATTCAGCCATGCTATAAGTATGTTTAAGAAATATATGAGTTTTGTGTGCAAATACTTTTTTGTTATTTCATGTTATAAAAATGCCTTAAACGAAAGCAAAAAGGATACGGCAATGATGATCCATCTTAAGCACACATTTGTTACAAATAGAACAATGATGTGTTCTAGGGGGTTTTGGTTTAATACATTTTTTACAAATGCTCACAGCCTCTGGAATAAGACCACCCTGAGGCGGGTAACCTGCTGCTACATTTACGCCCATATAATAATGGAAACATACATTTATAAGAAGCCAATTTCCAATTAGCAATAAAAATATTGTCATTGATGGGCTCTTTTCCCACCAGTAAGGTAAGCCAATCCAATATGCGATACAAACGATGCTTGCTTTTAGTAAAGCTACCATTACTACACATACCTAAAGGCTGTGAAGTTTAGTAAATATATTACGAAAGCTAAATGGTATTAATAAAACTATGAAAATTTTTATATTTTAATGACATCTCTCTTTTGATAGATATAAAATTGCAAATAACTTACTGGTCCTAACCAAGCAGTAAAATTTTCCACGAACCAAAACATTGGTTCCATAAGTATATCACATATATAGCTCCAATCCAAAAAGTCATTATAAAATAAAGATTTGCATGTGATTTGTAAACGCCACCATTTTTTCTTAATACTGAGCCTTAAAAGCAGAAAAAGAACGTAAAAAAGGAAAAAACAAAAATAGTTAAGTTTCATTAAATTTTTTCTTGAATTTAATAAATACCTTATGTGCCTTGGTGCTTGTCTTAAAGACCACTGAAATCTAGCCATTTTTTGATACTAATTCGTAATTATTAAAACTTGATAATAAAATGTCATAAAATTACTACTAAAGATTATTTAAATTTTCATTTCGACAAGGACAAGTCATACATAAACTCCATCTTTGTATGCACATACAATGTTTCTTTAATCGTGGTATAATATACATATATATAATTAAACTATATAAGTTTTTACAAATCCTTTGGAATTTCAATATTTAAAGATAAAAATACTTTAATAAAATAACAAATTTTCAGTAATACTGTTGAAAGTTCTAATCGCGATCAACAAATTGTAATGTAAAAGATTGACTATGACTATAATATCATATATAAAATGTTAGGTGGCGTATTGACCAATAATATTCTTTCTTTAAATATAGCAATAAATTTCATAACACTATTTTGGAATAGTAGTTATTCACACATTTTAAAGATAAAGGTTTACGCGAGGACATGGCCTTTTCGATCCTTTGAAAAAGCTTTATTTTCTTTGAAAAAAAAATCGTGTCCTTTCGAGAATAGTTTATCGACTTGGTTGGAAGAAAATTGTCGAAGAAGTTCGTAAAAAGTAGGAGAGAGGGCAGCACTTGATTATGCCTAAGAAAACGTCCGAATGGCGTTGCTGTGCTTGTCGGTATGATTTCTACGTAAAGATTCGACGAAGTACGATCTATGAGATTGACTTCGTCGAGGTTATGTTTATAGCGTTCGGTCCACTGCTTTGGATCACATGTTATAACCTCTTCGTCAGTTCCGTTTGATTTATGTTGTTACTTCGTTAGAAATATTTTTTGTCTGCATTGAAAATGGGTAAAAAGGGAAAGATCGGGAAACAGAGGAAGGATAAATATTATCAATTAGCCAAGGAAACAGGTACGAACAATTTGAGATATATGTGGTATGAGCGTTTTATTTCTATTTATAAAATCCCTTTTCTTTAAGGTTACAGATCACGTGCCGCTTTCAAGTTGATTCAGCTTAATCGTAAATTTGAGTTTCTTCAAAAATCTCGAGTATGTATAGATTTATGCGCAGCACCTGGCGGATGGATGCAAGTGGCAAGACAAAATATGCCAGTATCGTCTGTAGTCATCGGCATTGATTTGTTTCCAATCAAACCTATACCAGGCTGTATAAGCTTGGTTGAAGATATTACAACGGACAAGTGCAGAGTGGCTATCACTCGTGAATTGAAGACTTGGAAGGCTGATGTCGTTTTAAACGACGGCGCACCTAACGTAGGAAAGAATTGGCTCCACGACGCGTATCAACAAGCCGTTTTAACGTTACACGCCGTCAAAGTGGCCACACAATTTCTAAGACCCGGCGGATGGTTTGTTACTAAAGTATTCAGATCGAAGGATTACAATCCATTGATATGGGTATTTAAACAATTGTTCAAGAAGGTAAGTAATCCATATTTATGCATTTATTTTTTTTCTCACCGCAAGTAAAATAAATTAATCGTGTGATATTTTCGAAGGTACACGCGACCAAACCTCAAGCCTCTCGTAACGAATCAGCGGAAATTTTCGTGGTCTGTCAATATTACATAGCCCCTGACAAGATAGATCCTAAATTTTTAGATCCAAAATACGTATTCTCCGAATTACAATTGGAACCTACGAATAAACTCAACGTATTCCATCCGGAGAAACAGAAGAAGCAAAAGGCCGAAGGTTATCCGGAGAATGACTACACGTTGTACCATCCGGTTTCCGTGAAAGATTTCATTAAATTTGACAATGGGATAGACGCATTGCAAAATACGTCCGAGATATTGTTGGACGACGATGAAATCGCGAATCACGAGAGGACGACGAAAGAGATAAAGGAATGTTGTAAGGATATAAAGGTGCTCGGTCGGAAGGATTTGCGTTTGTTACTTAATTGGTGGAAAGCTTTGAGGGAGATATTCGTCGAATCGAAATCGGAATCGAACGATGCCGAGGTTGGAACGACGGAGGACGACGAGCCGAAAAAGTCTTTGACTCTCGAAGAACAGGAAGATCTCGAGGATGAGGAAATTATGAAGGAAATAGAAAAGGTCCGAGAGGAGGAAGAGAGGGAATTGAAGAGGAAGAAGAAAAGGGTGAACAAAGAGAGGCAAAAGTTGAACGAACGTTTGAATCTTAAGATGATACACAAGGGGGACGAGGGACCTAAATTGGAAGGGGACGACATGTTCAGTTTGACGCAAATTAAAACCCACGAGGCATTGGCAACGGTTACCGATCAAAGTCCCGATTTTGTAGCCGAAAGCGATCACGATTCTGACGAGGAACGTAAAGGAAAATCTAAGAGGATAACTTACGATAAGGAGAAAGGACATTTGGATAGTTCCGGATTGTATTACAAGTCGGAGGATAGCGAGTCGGAAGGTTCCGACGATGAAAGTATGGATAGCGAGAAATCAGGATTAGGTATTATTATAATCGTCGTTTCGTTTCTATATATATTCGTAATAATATATTCGACGATTGTTAATTTTATTCATTATTACAGGTTTCAGTTCGTCGGAGGACGACGAAGAAGGTAAGAATGCTAAGAAGAAGAATAAGAAAAGTCGAAAAAATACTAAACTCGAGGA
>OU964974.1:6340484-6347984 GCA_918808275.2 Dolichovespula sylvestris | reverse complement strand
AATTTTAGCGTAGAGAAAAGAATTTTTTTATTATTTGTATTTATTTTCGCACGCGCCGATCGATTTACCTTGACGAATTGCGAATAAGACGGGAATAAAATAAATGAACGTTTTGAAATTGAAAGAAAAATGGAGCACAAATTCTCGGTGTATATACATACGTATATATATATATATATATATATACGTACATACGTATATATACATATATACATATAAATACATATCTACGTTTTATTCGGGTATATGTGTGTAACGGTGCATCTATGAGCGTATATGTATATATATGTATATATATATATATATATATATATATATATATATAGGTGCATACATATACACAAACAATGTGGAACGAGGTTATGTAAATCTTGCAGGAATATTAAGCAATAAAGGAGACGATAAGGTCGTCGGATAGCGTCACGCGCCTGAATAAGCTCGCTAACGCACAGAGAGAGAGAGAGAGAGAGAGAGAGAGAGAGAGAGAGAGAGAGAGAGAGAGAGAGAGAGAGAGAGAGAGAGAGAGAGAGAGAGAGAGAGAGAGAGAGAGAGAGAGAGAGAGAGAGAGAGAGTTAGTTACCTATATCAGAAAGTGAGGAGAGCTTACGCAAGAACAATATCCAGTGTGTAATAATCGTTGCATTTTCAACGATACGCAAAAGCTTTATTAAGGCTTTTCGTTCGTCCGAAGCTTTGCTTTATCGTAGATACGTATATATATATATATATACACATACATACATACATATATACGATGAATATCTATATATACGTACGTACGTACGCGTATATGGCGATTTTGAAAAAAATAGTTTGGCCTCGCTCGCTAGAAACTCGCCTAGGCGGAGTTTGTCGAATGCACGACCGAGGGATGTAAAAAAGAAAAAAAAAAAAAAAAAAGAAGAAAAACACTTTCTACGTACGACCCATCGAATGGTTCATTCGATAGACGATTGATTTGGTAATCGCGATAATCGAATGTGTTACGCAACGATTTCGAATAGGTTCTTGCAAACGTTTTCCGATAGTCGTTGAAAAAATTACGCTCGTACGAATTGTTGCGAAGACGTTCGCGAAGATCGCGCAGATAATTTTTCCCTCCGAAATAAGGGTTCGAATTAAAGGGCGGGTTGGGGGGATGGGGAGCGGTCAAATTTCTTTCATAAGCACGAAAGTATAGACGGACTAAGAGAGACGACGTTCAACGATAAACAGAGACAGACAGGTGTTGTAGATCAACACCACGCAAGTATTAACTCTTTTGCCTTCGTTTGTCCGATGCCTCCTCCGTCGATGATCCGCGATCGTATCGCGAATACAAATGTTCTATTTTCAAATACGAAGGTTGCCGGCATCCTTTACACTTATTTCCGGGAGGATCGGATTTTTTAATCTGATCGACGCAACGATCGATCGATCGATCGATCAGATTAAATGACGAATTTTCATTTAAGAAAGTACGTGATGTCGTATATAAGCAATGATTTCGGTACATACAACGAAGTCTTCCGGTTCCTACGATCTTTTACGAGGGTCACGTATATGTAGAAGAGACTTACACGTGAGAGCTGGTGTCCGTCTGTGTGTGTTTTGTGGTGCGATGCGATGCGATGCGATGCGATGCGATGCGATGCGGTGCGGTGCGGTGCGGTGTGTCTGTATCTACACGCGATTGGCGCTTACGTCAAGGGCGACCTCGACTTTCCACCGTCTCTCTAATCTACGCGAGAATCGTACGAGACAAGCTTTCACGTTGCTCGTTGGTTATCCAGATATAGTTCACCGATGTTTTCCTACCTACTTAGTCGAATATAATAATGTAGGCGCTATTACGGGGTAAAAGAATTCGTTCGATAAATTTCTGGAACTCTTTCCCTTCGAACGTCGGTACATTTACCCTTTTTTCTTCTTCTTCTTTTTCTTCTTCATCATCATCTTCTTCTTCTTCTTCTTCTTCTTCGAGCCTTTGCTCGTTTTAACCCTTCAATTAATCCATATTGGATCGTAGAACGGTGATCAATTGGCAATGGAATTTCACTTAAAACGATGAAAACTTACGGCCACGTCGTTGTCTTCTTCATCTTCAATTTTTTTTTCCTTTTTTTACGGTGGAAGAAACGTCACCCCCTTCCCCTGGTGTGCCATAACAATCCCCTTTTCCTTTCTTTTTTTTTTTTTTTTTACCCTCTCACGAATCTTACGGATCGATCGAGTTATGCAATACACGTTTACACGATTAGTGAAGAAAAAGAAAACAAAAAGTAGAAGAAGAAGAAGAAGAAGAAGAAGAAGAAGAGAATGAGCAACAGATAAAATACCTAACAGAGATATATAGAAGACGTAGTGGAGCCGTATTTTTATCTTGGAATTAACAACGACGTTATATTAATGATCAAAAGTAATTCAATACCTTAGCACTGATAAATAATGATGTTTTAACTTTGGAAATTACGTAATGGGAGAGAGAGAAAGAGAGAGAGAGAAAGAGAGAGAGAGAGAGAGAGATAGAGAGAGAAATACGGAAAAGTCTTTATTTATTTCTTTCTATTTTTTCTTTTCTTTTCTCTTTTTTTTTTTTTTACTTCTTTTCTACCCTTTTCCGGGGCTCCGTTCTCTCTTCCCGGGGCGGCCACAGCGACCTTCAACCGTCGACGAGTGGATGGACCTCGAGCTCTCGTACGTATATCACGTTATACACGGGATACGTACCTACATACAAACTCACTTACACACATAGGATTACATGTATAAATACATACATAGGTACACACACACACACACACACGCGCGCACGTAGGTATACAACGTAGAGCAGCGCGTGCGGCGCGTATAAGGTCAAGGTCGGGGGCGCGTGCACGGGATGGGCGACCTCCGGGTGCATCGAGCGAGATGCGCGCGCATTCAGCGCCTGCGTCGCGATGCACTCACCCTTCCTTCTCCGTACTCCTCGATTTCGTCTCTCTTTCCCTCCCTCTATCAATCTCTCCTTCTCTCTCTCTCTCTCATTCTCTCTCCGTCTTTCTCACTAGCTCACTCACTTCGTTCTCTCTTCTTCCTTCTCTTTCCCTATCTTGAACCTTTCTCTACGTCGCAGAGAGAGAGAGAGAGAGAGAGAGAGAGAGAGAGAGAGAGAGAGAGAGAGGGAGAGAGAGAGAGAGAGAGTCTCGCGAACAGCCATTGTCAAGGTCCTCTCTGGTCACGGGCAAAACACTGGTTATACGCGCTCGTCGAGACACGCGCTATCGAGGTCGTTCGCGATCGTCCCAGGGTAAGCTCTTCCATTAACGCCACTTCACCTCCTCCCACTCTCTTTCTCTATTATCATCCCTCTCTCTTTCCCTCTTTCCCTCTCTCTCTCTCTCTCTCTCTCTAATATCCGTTCCAACCTTTCGACCTTACCCGTCCCACTTTTCCCAACTTCTTCGAAGAGGAATTACGATCGACTTCATCCACACTGAATCGGATCGAACGTCTAATCGAAGAGTGAAACTCTCCGGCAACGATCCAACTACGCTTTAAGACTTCAATTATTTCATCAATCTTCGATCGAATTAATTTTTCTTTCTTTCCTACTCGGGAGGGGAGGGGAGGGGTGGTCACCTCGTCCGATTCTTGCCAGCCTGCCCGCCCGTCTGATATTTCTTCCTTCTTCTAGCCGGATCGATCATCAACGGGAGGGAAATTGTCCCTGTGATGTCTACAGACGATTCCGATAAAGAGAATAATTTCCTTTTTCTTTTTCTTTCTCTCTTTTCTTTTCAATTCGTCGAACTAAAAGATCATTCAAGATTCGACGATTAATTTTGTCGATTATTTTACGACATTACCCATTTGATACGATCGACGTCTGCTTTTTATATTTCGATCGATCTATCTATCTATCTATCTTATTCGCTTTGTTTCGATAGTAGAACGAGAAGGGAAGAGAAGGGGTTAGGGAGAGAAAAAAATGTGGACGAGCGCGCGCGCGCGCACGCTCACGCTCACCCAGCCATCCACCCACTCACCTATATCTATTCTACCTACACGTTACCTACACTACCTATCCTATCCTATCTACCCTACCTATCCTACCTACCCTTGGATGCCTGCCTGCTTGCCTGCCTGCGTCACGTTGCCTGGTGTGTATCCATGGCCAAGACCTTCCCCGGTCACGGGCAACCCGTTATACGCCGTTGAGAGAGAGGAAGAGAGTGGAAGGGCGAGGACGGAAAGAGGTGACACTCCCTCGACGACTACGCTGTACCGGTGATTGTTATATACGCTCTTCCTACCCCGTTGCAACTGCTCATGACCTCCTACTCCCTCCCCCGCCCCTTCCCAACCCCTCACTCCCACCGCCTCCACCTCCACGAGCCTCGAGAAAGGTCAATCTGTGAGAGGATCTGACGCGTAAGCATCGACTTATGAAAAGATGAACGTTTGCGTAGATAAATCTCTCTCTCTCTCTCTCTCTCCATATATATATATATATATATCTTTCTCTCGAGAATATCTCTCTCTCTCTCTTTGCGTTTCAAATTGCAATTATGTTGTTAGTTTCGTGACGTCCGGAGGAAAATAGTCGTTGATTAAATTGCCTTTACTTAACGTTTATTCAATAACTATGGAATAAGCGAAGTATTATTATTGCGTCATAGTGTCGTTACGTTTTCATATTTTATTTTCTCCCTCTCTCTCCCTCTCAGTTTCTTTTTCTTTTTTATTGTTATTATTATTATTATTATTATTATTATTATTATTATTATTATTTCCTCATATTTCTTGTTACAATTTATCTTTCCGTTTAATATTCCCATTCGTATTATTACCATCCTCAAACGGTTGCAATATCTTCCTTAATAATTTAACTTCATATTATTCCATGGCCGAGCGTATGAGTATTATCTTACGGCGGCATTTTTCCCTCACCCATCCTCACCCCTCCCACCCTTATCATATCATCATTATATGTTATTTCTTTCTACGGCATTATATTACTTCTTTCTCTCTCTCTCTCTCTCTCTCTCTCTTTTCTTTTAATATTAAATTTTCTCTCTCTTTTTTTTTTTTACGTATCTTCTCTCTTCCTTCCTCTCATATCGAGTTCGCCCATGAAAATAAATATTCCTCTCTCTCTCTCTCTCTCTCTCTCTCTCTCTCTCTCTCTCTGTTCTTTACCCTAGTATATAGGTGTATTACTTATGCTTATATGTTCGTATTTTCTAATATGCATTAAAAAAAAAAAAAATGAATACGACCTTCATATTCTCGTAAAAGTAGGAAAGCGTGTTTTGCTTTTTCCTTGATAAAGGCTTTAAATGTCGTCTCGTATTTCGCGGGGAGAAGTAAGAAGACGGTAGTTAAAGTTACGAGAGTACACGGCGTTTAATAAAATCTTGGGACGATTGCGTTTCGGTGTGCAACGCTTGCTTGGCTCTGAATTGTATCGTCGTACGTAGTAGTAGTAGTAGTAATAGTTAGAGCTTTTAACGTTGAATTTAACTAAGGGTGTTGAGTATGAGATATTCGTGTGGATAGGTATATAGTACATATATGTGTGTACATACTTACATACATACATACATACATACATATATATATATATATGTACGTATATATGTGTATAGAAAGGAAAGCTTAAAAGCGATACTTCACTTTCGATATTTATCGTTTAAATCTCGACGATGGGAAGAATATCATGAAAAGAGGGACATTTGTTGAAAGAGTAGACTCGAGAACGGTTTGAACATTGAAGTGTACTACTCTCAAGGTTGATTAATTCCGAGCGTCGTTATCTCCGAACTCGAAAAATTGGCTTACACCTTTTTTGTCACGTGGATGGCCGCGATCAATCAGATTTCATCGGATACTTGTCCGTCTTCTATCGTGAAAAAAAACGAAAAATACTTTTCCCCTCCCATTCTAATTTTCATTCTTTTTTTATCGCGACCTTCGTCGAGCCGTAGATTCGTGAGATTCTACGCGAAATTACGAGTAACAGGAAAGAGAGAGAGAGAGAGAGAGAGAGAGAGAGAGAGAGAGAGAGAGAGAGAGAGAGAGATTCGTTCTCAACAGGTGGCGGTATTATACGGTCTATTGGACGCAGGAGCTTTTCACGTTGCTCGTTCTTTTTATTTTTCTTTCTTTTCTTTTCTATTTCCTTTTCAAGGGCGAGCCGATTAACATGGGACAGAGCGACGTTTACGCGTCTTCAACATCGTCGGACTTGCAATACTTTTTCTAAGTCCTTGGCACACGTAGGAAGGATTCTGCGTTTTCTTTCCTCTCTTTTCTACCACCGGTTGGCAGCGTTCGCGAGAGGTCGTGACCCGAGGAAAGTTCGCGGCCGGCTCGCTCTAGGTCGAGGATATTCTCATTGCCGATGAAACGTATCGGCATACCCGTTATGCTTCAAGCTTTCAGAGTATACACATATATATATATATATATACATACATATATACATACGTACGTACATATATAGATATATATTAATGCCCGTATAGTTTGTATGTACGTGGGTATAACGTAGGAGAAAGAAAAATGGCGAAGGAGAGGGATCGAGATGGCTCACCAGAGAGAAGGAGAGAGAGAGAGAGAGAGAGAGAAGCTTGCCGAGCAAGTTCAAGGTCTCGAACGTATCCGGGGCATGTCCGGGCATGCCAACCCAAATACGATTATGCTCCTCCTCCTCCTCCTCCTCCTCCTCCTCTTCCGAGGACAGTCAAGAAACGAAACAATATAAACTCCCACAACTCGGAGTTTGGATACGATCCTACTACGACGAGAATAACGACGGTTTCACCCTAGTTATCGAACTTCCCAACCCCATCCCACCCCTTCGCCTCTTCACCCTTTCGCTTCGCTTCGCTTCTTTACTCGCGGCAAATAAATCATAACATAGTTTCCTTTTCAACGATTTCAATCTTCTCGTTTCACTATTAGCGTCTTATATACTATGATCGATGTATATATACGCATACGTATATATGTACTTACGCGGAGATTTGTTTTCGCGGTTGGAACGATTACGAGTTAATATCAACGGTGATAAACCGAGGTTACCTCCTGTTAAGGGCGATTATTGCGAATTCGAAACTCTTGACGATAATCTACAACGCGAATATCTCTCCTACGACCACCAGCAGCAGCAGCAGCAGCAGTGTGGGTAACTACTACTTGACCCAGTTCACGGTACTACACTCCACCCCCCCCCTCACCCCCACACCCACCCCTTACCCCGTATCTTACGAAGTTAAGACCCACTTCGAGAAACTCCTCGAAATTTGTAATCCCACAATACTCTTACGTGTGTTATGAACGAACACACGTATGTACGTACGTGTGTTGTGAGAGAACAGTTCGCAGCTAGAGTTCAGTGGGTGCGATCGATCTTTTCTTGCTCATTTAATTTCTTTTTCTCTCTTTCTTTCTTTCTTTCTTTCTTTCTTTCTTTCTTTCTTTCTTGTTGCTTTTTGCTTCTCTTTTCGTGTCTTCCTTTTATTTTTTCTTTTTTGT
>OU964974.1:6257984-6335484 GCA_918808275.2 Dolichovespula sylvestris | reverse complement strand
GAAAAATAAATATCGAATTTATTCGTTTCGACGTTTTATATTTTACGTTCAAGCGTGTACGCGTACATAGTATCACGTACGTACACGTATATGTATATCGATTATGCGTGATATTTAATAAACACGAGAGAACGTATACTACGATTATATTTTCGTAATACGATAAATATTTAAAACGGAAGAAGAGGAAGAAGAAGAAGAAGAAGAAGAAAGCTCGAAACGTCCATTCAATGAATCCACCAGCGAGTCTAGAAATATCGAATCGATTCTTTATAAAGCTCGCTTTGCAAACGTTAACGGCGTTATACCGTTTTCATTGAAATCAACGATTACTCTCTCGAGCTAAATACGTAATGTTGCACAACGTGTGGATGGTTCTTCACGGAATTCAAGGCCGTGTCTTTTGTTTTATCTGGTTATCGTTATGGTAGTCATCGTCGCCGTTCAAAGACGCGCGTTTCTACGATACGAGCTTCGCTCTTGTAAGCAACGACACAGCATCGAAAAATAAAATATACAAAGGTAACAGATTTTGGAGTTGGAAGTCCATCGAAAGATATTTCTTTCTATGTTCGTGGTATATATATATGTGTGTGTATGAGTGTGTGTGTGTATAAGTGCATAGATACGAAAGATAATTATATATATATATATATATATATATATATATATATATATATATATATATAGATAGATCGATAGATTGTAATGTTAATCATATATAAAAGTCACATTCGATTGGACTATTAAATTCATTAGAGTTATTGTTAGAATACGTTGTTTACCTATATACAAGGTATACACACACACACACACACACATAGATATATATATATATATATATAATAACTCGAATGTGCACGTTATTGCCGTTCATTCGTATTATCCATACAAAGGGCATTTATGTCAGAGGCCAAAGTGCATCTATCTATGTACGTCGTTGCGTTTTCGTGCTAAAAACGGAACCCAAGGATATATAGTAAACGATATCGAGGATGACCCTAGTCCAATATCGTTCAAGCCTCGTCCTTTTACAGACCCAAGGTCCGTCTCGAATTCTAAAATTACTCTCTCTTCCAATTCGACCGGTAGTAGTCTCACGGTATCTACCGTTAAATGTTCTCTACATATAAACGAGTGTTTGTGTGTTTGTGCATGTGTGTGTACGATGTTCACCGCTTTACTTTTTCGATTCTGACGTCGCGGAAGAATACGAGGCAAACCTTATCGAGTTGAAACCTTCGACTGAAGTCTCACACGACATGCCACACATCTATTTTCATGCATTGTCCTTCGAAAGGAAATCGAAGGGAAACCTTCGTCTTCGTATCGACCTCGACCTTGCAAACATCGTCGGCCTTTTTCCTTCTTTTTCTTCTTTTCCTTTTTTTTTTTCTTTCTTCCCCTCCCACCTCCCCTCGCCTCGCCGCTCATTTTCTCTTCTCAAAACTCGCGTGCTGCGTGCCTCCTAGACTCGGGGATACTCTACGGAGAATTCGTTATGGTCGGCTCTAACGATTTCCCAAAGAGTAATTCCGTCTTTTCCCATCTGCAGCGAAAGTGAACCTTTTTTTATCCTGTTTACGAAAGTCATAATAACGCCTGTCAAGGTCGTCGATCCGTCGAAACCCACTTTCCACCGCAGATAATTTTCCTCGGTCTCTGCGGTTTCTTCCTTCGTCGTCGCACGCTGAGAACGAATTGGACGACGGTTCTTTTCTCTCTCTCTCTCTCTCTCTCTCTCTCTCTCTCTCTTTTATTTTATTTATTTATTCATCTTTTTAATTTTTTATTATTATTATCTTTTTCTTTCGGTCAATAATGAAAATTATTATTTTCGATCGGTTTTGGAATAAAACAAAACAAAAAGAGAGAGAGAGAGAGAGAGAGAGAGAGAGAGAAAAGATAAAACGTTTGTCGTATTTAATGGGAAGCGCATTAGAAACGACTTAGACGAAACGAATGTTCGTAAATGGCAATACTTTATCATCCATATATAGTAAACTAATGGAGGTGTCTGTTCAAAAGAAAATTTTTAAGAGAGCCGGGACAAATGCTCCCCCTCCCACCCACCTCTCCACTACCCCGATATTGACAAATATTTTCGGCGAAACGTGTATCGATATATGAGCTAATAAATCATCGATTTTCTTCTTTCTTCTTCTTCTTTTTTTTTTTTTTTTTTTTTTTTTTTTAATAACGCAAATCGAAGTATAATCTTTATAATGGAGGGGTAACATTGAAAGAAAAGATATATGAGATAAACTCGAGAACCGTTCGACGCGTCGTTAGTTCGTACGTATATTCTAAGGGGAAAAAGATTGTCGTTGTAATGTTCGAGAATGAAAGCAAAGAGAGGAAAGAAGACACAATGGTCGTGTTTACGAAAGTTTACGCGATAAAAATGCGGTAAACTGTGTGACGATTGTTCGGGGGATGTTAATTTTGTAAAAGATTTCGGAGTAAGTTGTAAAAATTAAGGGTACTACATTCGGTGGTTATAAATCTTAAATGACCCGTAAAGGAACCGATTCTTTTCACTTTCGTTGAGAGTTACGGGGAAAATGTGTGTCACGAGGTCACCGAGAGACATTGGCCGTGTTCCACTTTCCAAGTCTCTCCTTTCCCTCTTCGAGAACGGGCAATGTTCACGTTTACTCGTCCCGGTCGGGGAGGGAAGGTCTGCCTGCCTTCTTTGCCGTTCTCTCTCTCTCTCTCTCTCTCTCTCTCTCTCTCTCTCAAAGAAGAAGAAATCTCTCTCTCTCCTTCGGATGACTTGTCAAAACAATATTTGTTATGGTTTAAGGAGGATTGAGATTTATGGTTTACCGGCACAAAGCTAACGACGATGCATTTAAGAATGTATTCCTCTAAGATCAACGGATTTTTCCGAGGTCGTATAATTTATATACCCCTCCTCCCACTTCTTCCCTTTCCCCCCCCCACCCCCGAGAGATAATCTTCTTTTAATCTTGTTTGCCCGTAAGACGAAAATGATAAAGAAAGAAAGGAGAAAAAGGAAGAAAGAAAGAGAAGGATCAAGGAGAGACATTTCCGAGAGGGATTTTTCTTTCTTTCTCTTTTTTTTCTTTTTTTCTTTCGTTTTACTCTACATCCCTATACCCAAGCAACCTACCTCCGGATTCATTGAGAGACGAATCCGAGAACCTTGAGGATTATTCACGATAACCGGACTAATCGCTTTTGAGGTTTGTAACCGCGAGAGATATGTACATCCTTGCAGTTCGTTCACATCGAAGGCACATAATCGATCGAGTGACGCCACGATATATATATATATATATATATTTATACATATACTCGCACGAAACGTATAATCGTATTGGTCATTAATATCAGTTCTCCTCCTCCATTTCCACCTCCTCCTTATTCTCGGAGTGTCAATTTCTTTTTGCGAAACGATTCGCTCGTTTACCCCGGAAATAGCTTTCACTTTCTCCCCACTTTGCTTTGGCAAAGTTAACTTTCCCTGCTACGGCTACCATGCCGTGTCTTCTTCTGGGATCGTTTAAACGCTCGTCGAGATCTCATAGTAGATCTAGAGAGATATATATATATATATAGAGAGAGAGAGAGAGACAGAGAAACAAAAAGATATACGTACGAATGATAAAGAGAGATATAGAAAAAAAGGGGTAATTGGGTTTCTAGGTCGAGTAGCGAGACAATGGCTCCTGCATTTTTCTCTTCCTCCCTCCTCTTCCCTTTCTCTTTCTTTAGACTACTTATCCCTTTTCTTCATTTTCTTCGTTTTCATTTTCTTTTTCTTCTTTTTTTTTAATTTCCCCGACCGTCGATCAAAAAATCGACCCGCGCTCCCCACACCCACCGCCCTCCTGTGTTTTACGTTCTTAAAATCGTTATCCCCTCGTATAATTCAGTATTATTTCGCGAATCTAGGAGAACGCGGGCGGCAGGTTTTCATAAAATAGGACACAACTCGCTTTCTATCTTCCGTTTTGTATAGAAATAGATAGAGAAATACGTACGTACGTACGTACGTACGTACGTACGTATAATATCGTGTCGATGAACGTAAATGTATAAAAAAGAAAAAAGAAAAATGAGAAGGAAAGAAGGAATATTTCGTGAAGTATTTTACAAAAATGGTCCGTGGAGCGTGTTTTGAAATCGATAACCGCCAGCGAGTTTACGAGTTACGGGTGCATTTAATTTTCAATGGAATTTAATTTCTCGTTCTTTTTTTCTTCTTCTTCCGCGAATCGAAAGAAGAAAGGAAAAATAAAAACGAGGAAAGGAAAACATTCGAGGTGACATATACACTTTCGTTGTATATACCTGCTTAATGTTAATTCTCTAATGTTTTTCCCCCTCTCTTAACATCGGCTATACAATAATGTACATACGCGTTAGGTCGTTCCATGTACACACACACACACACACGCGCGTCTGATGTTGATAAATATGTATAGTATAATGGCAAATGAAATTGTCGAATGTGAAAATACACTTAGGAATTGTCCGGAAATATAATCGGGTCAGTCGAACGGTTGCCATCGTCGAGGAAGGACGGAGGAGGAGGCCCGAGCTGACATAGGTGAGGTCGATGCTCGTGAAACGTAATGATTGCTCGTGGGAGGTGTGCCGTTGGTTGTATGAGTAAAAGAGAGAGAAATAGAGAGAGAGAGAGAGAGAGAGAGAGGCGGGGGGGGGGCGGGAGAAACATCTCGTGAGTTACGGTAATGACGTAGGAGAAGAAAATAAACGAGTATCGTTTTGTCTCTCTGTCCGACGTAAGCATACGAGTATAATTCTCAAGGGCCGAACTCTAGAGAGGATAGAGGACGGGGAAGGGGGACGAGGGGAGAGATAGATAGATAGAGAGAGAGAGAGAGAGAGAGAGGGAGAGAGAGACGAGCAAGAAAAGTTCTAATATAGAGAAAGATAGAACCTTTAACGTGTCAGGGCCGACCGCGGCATGTGACTCCGCGGAAAGCGCGTTTAAGTGGGTCGTGACCCTAAAAATACACACACACACACACACACACACATATACACACGTACACACTCACGTAGCGTATCTAACCGAGCGGCGATGACTCGCACGATTTAATCTATATCATGCTCGTTTTAATAGAACTTTCGAGATCAAGGGTCAGAGTCTAGTCGCGCGTTTCATTGATATCTCGTTTTTGTTCATTACGAACATTATATATATATATATATATATATATATATATATATATATATATGTATGTATGTATGTATATGTATATATATATATACCCTCGATCCTATGATCTTTTACCTTGAATTTCTTTTCCCGTATAGTGATATTTTCTAATCATCCTTCTCGTGAATAAGAGAAATGAGTATGGAGGGGTGGGAGGGGGCGTCGTACGAGTTTTTCCTCCCTCCCCCTGCCGTCCCCGCCGCCCTCCGCCGCGGATAATGGATCCTTTGTTTAAAGAATAGTCACGATTGTCTTCGTCCCTTAACTCGGTTACGTGTAATTCGAAGTGCAGCGATGAAGTGGCGCGAACGAACGAGTAGGAGGATGACGATCTCTGGGTTGCTTTTTAATTTGTCATTTTTTGTTTTATATATATATATAAAAGAAGAAAAAACTCGCGACGGAATTACCTTTAATTTCTTAAGTGATAATAGCTTTAACGTGTCGCACGAATGAGTTTATATATATATATATATATATATATATATATATATATATACGCGTATCACTGTATCTATGGCAGTGAGTTAAAAGAAAAAGAAAAAAAAATTCTTTCTATAATTTAACTACGTACTTATCTACGCGTCTCGGTCGTGGTCTCTCGTTCGTTTTGCAAACAATGGACAATAGGCTAAATCTAATGTAGGTGAATAGGTCAGCGACACGAGCGAACTATCGCTCGCTCGCTCTTTATTCGCCGAGCAAAGGAAATCGAAACGGAATAGTTAGTATTTATGTATGCACGTACGTACGTACGTACGTGTGTGTGTGTGTGTGTATATATATATATATATATATATATATATATACATATATATATATAACTATCTATACGTGTACGTATCGACGTATGCATGTATGCATTCGTGCATGCACGCACGCACGCATGCATGCATACAGGGTTCATCAGCATTGAAATTCGTTAGTCGATCACCCGCGCGCTTTCGCTCGTTATACTTTATTGCTTACGCGAACGTAAAAAGTGACGGCGTGCGTGTGTTTCTTTCGAAAGAATGAAAAAGAAAAGAAAGAAAGAAAGAAAGAAAAAGAAAACAGTTTGGAATCCGAACGCTTCGATGTGTCTCCTCGATATCTCGAAGTCGATAATAGTCTCGAAGCTCTGAAACCGCGAACGTTAAAATTGGAAGTGAAACTCGGCCACGTTTCTTAGGAAGGACCCACGTCGTTCCAAAAAGAAAAAGAGAAAAATAGATAAAAGAAATAATTCCTCTAGAGGTTTTTTTTTTACTTTTCTTCTCTCTATCGAAATTTCGACGGCGAATGAAAAGGCAAAAATAATTCGTTGAAAAGTTGAAACGATTCCCGTATGACGTCTCGCGCATTTTAAACGCGAAATTTATATCGCGATCTAAGATGGGGCGGGGGGAGGGGGGGGGAAAGGATCGAAAGCTCGGAGTTATCGAACGATTAATTGGAACGTATACTTTTTTTTTTGTTTTTATTTTTAAAAAAAGAATTTCAAGGATGGGGGATCGGCATTTATTTTGATAGGTGGTAAAGAGTAGGTAGGTTTGTTTGTTGGTGCTGCCGCCTAGTTCGGTACCGGTGTCTCTTGATCTTTGAAAGATCGCGTACGTACGTAAGTAAGTAAGTAAGTAAGTTAGTAAGTAAGTAAGTAAGTAAGTAAGTAAGTACGAAGTGGCAGCTGCATCGCGATCGAGATCACTGTCTCTCTCTCTCTCTCTCTCTCTTTGTATATATGTGTGTGTGTGTGTGTGTGTGTACGTTCGTGTAAATACTTACCTGGTACTTGGATCGTACTCTCACTTTCTCTGCGACGTTTACGGCGACCCGGTTTCCGGTGACACAGTTTTACTTCGCCGAATGAGAAAGTGAACGTCCGTCTCTCTCTTTCTCTCTATCTATCTATCTCTATCTCTCTCTCTCTCTCTCTCTCTCTCTCTCTCTCTCTCTCTCTCTCTCGTCTTCTATTATTCTCTTCTACCGCCTCGCATCGTCTCATCCCCCGATCAGAGAAATTTCCTACGTCGGAGAGAAAAAGGAAAGGAGGCGAGATCGGGCTCGGGGAGAATTATGAAAGTGGAAGTGTCATGGCCTGGGGTCAGCATGAACGACAATGAAACCTGTACTACTCGTGCGCTTATTAGAGAAATCATATTTCATATATCGTCTATGCGACTTTTAAACTATCTTCTTTTTCATATATTCTTTTTTTTTTTTTTTTTTTTTTTTGTTAAAATCTATCGTATTTATTTCAGCGATATTCGCATTTACAATTTTGCATCCTTATTTTATATTATTGTATTTGTTTATTTATTCATTTATTTTTTATCCCCGTACGAACGACGACAACGGTTCGACGATGATGGTTCGTCGTTTTGAAAGGAAAGAAAGATAGAAAGAAAGAGAGAAGAAAAAAGTGTCCTTAAGGTAAAGTAAAAAAGAAATAAATAAAAGATACGTAATTATTATTATATTATCGATCGGTCGGCTACGATTAAATATCCGTCGTTTGCATAATCCAAAGATTCCTATTTATTCGATTTACAGCCGAGAAGATAAGGTCTCTTCTCCCCGTTGGGCCTTGAATTTTCGAAAAAGATAGATAGTAGTAAAATATCATGGGAGAGATCTTTAAAAATATCTTCTTACGCAAAGCCAACGGAATATTTTGTCGGTGGAAGTATCATTGCGATATTATTTCTCGTGATCGTGATTTTTCCTTTTTGTTTTTTTGTTTTTTTTTTTTTGTTTGGTTGATTTCTATTATTTCTTATCGGACGTAGGATTGGCGAGGGAGAAGGGATAATGTAATATTTATTTATTTATATATATTATATATATATATATATGCGACGTTGTGCGTAATGACGTCATCGGCGTTAATGTAAAAAAAAAAAGAAAAAGGAAAAAGAATAGAAAAGAAATGTAATACCAATCGTTCATTTTTGAACGTTGGTTACATTGTTAAGAGGAAATTCGTAAAGGAAGTATTCGATTAGAGGCCATTTCCGTCTGGTGTTTTTGGGTGAGCCCATGGAGTACCATCTATTTTCGTATATACATATACCTACAATATATATATATATATATATATATATATATCTACCTACGTTAACTCGGACCATTATGTTTTCGTCGAAAGAGGTCAACCCGGTTACAATCGGACCGTGAAAATAATTTCTGATCTGTTTTTCGATATCCTTGGAAGAGTTCCTGTAAACGCTACGGATGATGCTCCTCCCCTTTTGTAAAAAAAAAAAAAAAAAAAAAAGAAAAGAAAAAACAGAACAAAAAAAAAGTTTCACGATGATGTCTCACGAATACGTCTCTTTACACGTTTCTTGGTTTACGTCGTTTATTTTATCTTTTACGATTATTTCTTTCTTGCTTTCTTTTTTCTTTCTTTTTTATAATTATAATTATTATAATTATAATAATAATAATTATTATTATTATTGTCATTATTATAATTGTAATTAGTGTTAGTTTCCATTGAATTGTCACTCTTATCGTTATCTCCTTTCAATCTATAGTAAAAGTCAATCCATTTAGATAATAATAATGATGATGATGATGATGAACGTAAAAACGAGCTGAGATCGACATTCAAGGTTCACCGAATGGCTATTCCTAGTAGATTAAAAAACGATGAAACGCATATCCACGTATGCACGTATGCATATACATACATATATATATATATATGTATATATATATATATCCGTGTGTGTATATATGTACTGGTCGTTCGAATGAGCGTTAAAAGCGCTAAGTAAGTAGTATTCTCTGTTAGACGCGAATGCACGTCAATTGCCGTATTAACTAGCGTATGTCTCTATGTACTTAGTCATATATGTATATATATATATATTTTTTTTTTGTTGGATAGATTTTAAATAAGGGACTGGGGGAGGATGACGAAGAAGAGGGAGGGGTGGGAGGGTTCGCGAGAGGAAGGAGAAAGCCTTGTATACGACGTTACGAAGTAAGCGAGATATCTGTGAAAACTCGTTATCTTTTCCCATCGATATCGATTATTTTTTTGTCGATCGACTTTTACAAGTCGGTATTTAAAATTCCTACGCAAGCAGACAAGCAGAGTACTCGTACTCTCGCTCTCATGGGCGTTCTCTCGTTCGATCGTAAAGAGAGAGCTCTTTTGATTCATCGAATCGAGAATCGATGTAACTTTTTTTTCTTTCTTTCTTCTTTTTTTTTTTTTCCTTTTTCCTTTCACGATCCAAAGACATGAAATACTATTGTAGTCAAATAGACAATTAAAAGTTTCGATTAGCATGCACATTCTATCGGAGTCGCGTCACGGACAACGATATAATCTCTCTCTCTCTCTCTCTCTCTCTCTCTCTCTCTTTCTCTCTCTATCCCTTTCTCTCTCTTTCTCGCGCCGTCGTCGACGTCCAATGGCAATGAGGTTGTTAGCTCGGCCGGTTGAACGAAACGCGTAGACAAAGGAGACGGGAGGCCTTCGTAGCACGTGTGTAACTGCCTTTAATGCTATGGGGAAACATAAATAAAGTCAGGGTCAAACGACCGCACGTCATCGTTCCTCCATAGCTGCCCGTCCTCTTATACAGACCTCTTCTCTTCGTCTACTATATTTTCTCTCTATGTATGTAAGTATATGCGTTTATATGTCTCTCTCTCTCTCTCTCTCTCTCTCTCTCTGTTCTGTGCAGAGTTCGCTTCTGAAATTATTACAAAAACTCCTCAAATCGTTTTTCTTTTTCTTTCTTTCTTTCTTTTTTTTTTCTTTTTGTTAATTACGAGCGTTAAAAATTCCACAAACGTTCTTTAAATATTCTTAATCAATTTCTCTTTTTTGTTTTTTTTTTTTTTGACCATAGGATCGATATCAGTGGGACCTTTTTAAACTAATAATATTTTATATTTTATAAATGTAATCATGCGAAGTAGATATTAACTAGACGATGTATACATATACATATATATACTTATATTTATTTAATTACTGCTAGGACAACAACGGGAGTCCTTCGCTTTTGTTGTATTTCATGGGTCGGGAAATAAAATGGGCGTAACGTCGACGACGATGCCATCCAGCGCGTTACCGTTCTGCCTTCGTTTATTGAAATTTATAGGTCATTAACGACGTATAAAACGAAGGACAGATGCAGATTCACCCGTTACAAAGGAGCGAGTCTCTCCCGTTCCCTCTCAACCCCCGCTCCTCCCCGCCCTCCCCCCCGTTCAGCTCCGTTCGTTCAAAGAGATAAATGCATCTTCGTTTTCTAGTCGGTCCGAAGCCTTTTCCAAACGCCTTTTTGTCCTCGTAATATTGCACATTGCATACGTAAGATAAGAGAGGACCAATCATTAGCTCGTCGTTACGTTTTACAAACGAGTTTTGTTGGGGGGATAGGGATGGGGTGGGATAAGGGGAGGGAGGGTAGAAGAATAGGGAATGCGCAATATTTCCTCTATTCTTCCTTTACAATGGGGGACTAACGTTCTTGGTTGAAACGTAACGTGCGTATATAACAGTATATGTATACACACACACACACGCATACGCACACGCACACACAAACGTATCTATGTATATATATATATATATATATATATATATATATCTAAGAGAGATATTGTCCCGTTCGAACGAGTCCGATACGTCCGATGAATCGACGATGGATGCGTTTAAGATCGATCGTTAAATCGATAATGACATTATATTAACGAAATTAATCGGAAGCATAGAATTACGTGGAAATTAATTTCTCATAATCGCGAAGACATCGGGAAGATCGATCGAGGATTAGAAAATGAAATAGTTGGACGCGTGATTTATGGAAACTAGTTGTGTTTTTTTTTTTCTACTTCTTTCTTCTTCTTCTTCTTCTTTTTCTTCAATGGTATCAATCATCGTACAGGAAGCGATCTAGGATCCCGATCACGTCATCTACCTCTTTTTTCTCTCTCTCTCTCTCTCCCTCTCTCTCTCTCTTTCTCTCTCCCCTCCATCAACCTTATTTCTCTATTGATCGACGAGCGAAACGTAAATAAAGAGAAGGCGTTCGTGAAAGATAGCTCCGGGTTTCTCTTTCAGGCACGGACTCTCGCCCGAAGGACGACGACCATCGACCGATTAAGACGCAGAGAGGCAATTATTGTCTCTTGGAGACCAGTTCCCGCTATTCCAGTTCTACAACGGCGTTGCGTAATCTTTTTCTCTCGTGATTGTCAGAGCGCATATAATAAATATGCCTCGAATCCGCTATGTCTCGGGTTCTTTTTACCGTCGCGGCCCGATGGCCAGGGGTCGGGGGACGTCGAATGCATTTCGCGTTCCGTTCGTTTCGACGACGAAGAAGAAGGACACCTTTAAATATTAATTTTATCTTTCGGTTCGAACATTGTCGTCTTTATTCGTTTATTTATTTATTTATTTATTATTATTATTATTATTATTATTATTATTATTTTTATTTAAACGAACAGGAAACAGGCAACGCGGTAGCTTACGTAAGCTCTCTCATTTGCGATTATTAATTGCTATCACCAATAGAGTCCCTGATAATTCTTTCTCTCTCCCTCTCTCTCTCTCTCTCTCTCTCTCTCTCTCTCTCTCTTTTTCTCTTTGTCTGTCTATCACTGTCTTTTACCATATATCCGTCTCTCTGTCCCTCCTCCGTCGTCATAATCTTTTACCGGAAGAGGTCGATCGATCGATCGATCGAAGAATCGCGAGGTCACCGTGACGTACGCGATATACCGCTATCCTCTCACTCAACGCGTGAGAGGTGAAGGAGGAGGAGGAGGAGGGTGTCCTTCATTGGCCTTGTAATCTCGCTCGTTACCACCAAGGATAATGCGAATTAATAGCTCGTTACGAGTGCTCCACATTTCTCTTTCTTTCATCGAGCGCCTCACCCCGTCCCGCCCCGCCTCCCCACGCACTGGGTAGGATCGTCTAATCGTCGAATCTAATCGTTAGATCGTACACATACATACATACATACATACATACATACATACATACATACATACATAATCGCGCGTCTCGTTTCGCCTTTCGATATGGGGAATCGATCTTCGTCCGAGATCGATGGTGGTGGTGGTGGTGGTGGTGTTGATTCGTACGAAGATTCGTTCAAGGGTGAGAATCACGTTGCCATCCTATCCGTCGAATTTTCTTCTTTTTTTTTTTTTTAATTTTTTATTTGTTTGCAGTGGTGTAAATAAGAACGAAGGAAAATTCTCACGAGACTTCTCGTCCCCCCAACCCTCCCAAACCTCACCCTCCCCGTGACACTTTTATTCGTAGTAAGGGATAAAATAGGGAAAGGAGGAAACCAAAAAGAGAGAGAGAGAGAGGGAGGGGGGAAAGAGACAAACAAAAAAAAGAAAAAATTTACAAGAGGGCGGCCAGCTGGCCGGCCGCAATGTCCTGTATCGTATTTCACCGGAATCGACGACGACGGAGATGATCCAAACTGGTAACGTTAATGTTCCCTACGTCGGTGGGAAGGAACAACAATCGAGGTCATAAACCGCAACTTCCTTGAAATACTTTGAGCGTTAATTACAAAACGCGATACTCTTTCCTTTCACTCGAGATGATATTATATGTATAATGATAACGTTATAATCGTCACGTCGTTCACGTTCGTATATAGGAATCGCGGAATAATCGGATGTATATTCGAATTTCGCGATCGTCCAAATTACGATCGTATCATAGTTCATCGCGTAACTTTTTTGTTTTATTTATTTTTTTGTTGTTTCTTTTCGTTTTAAGGGGTAACGAGGTAGTTTGGAATCGTCGCTGAAGTAGTCGCGGTTGTTCCACCTTATTATCCTGCCTTTATCTTCTCTTTTCTTTTTGTTTTTTCTTTCTTTCGTTTTCTCGTTTAATTTCCCCGCGTTCCCTTGTAAGAATCGATATACCTTTGTTCCTCGTTACGTTGACGATAAACGCGCGATGGCTTTTATTATTAGATGGCGAAGGGTCTCTCGTTAAGCGTTTCGATTTCGTTCGTACGAGAAAGCTCGAAGAAGCCGAATGTGTAAGTATGTCGGTTCAGAGGTTGTTAAACGCCTTCAACCTTGACTTCTCGTCTAGCGTTACCACTCCCCACGTTCTCTGTGTGCTCTCTTTGGTTACGCTATGGCTATGGCTATGGCCATGGCTATGGCTATGGCTCTATGGCGACGGCAACGGCTGACGGACTTCGCCTTGATCGCCCTTCAAAGATCTTGCCTTCTCGACCTCGGAACGAGAGTTGAAATGGATGCGATAAAGATGGAGAGAGAGAGAGAGAGAGAGAGAAAGAGAGGGAGAAAGACTTGAAGCACTACTATAGTAATCCTGAGCAATCAGTGAACAAACAGACGCGTCGGGAATAAAGGTGAGTCTAATTGATGCAATTCATATTCAAACGAGGTTCACGTCCTTGAATGTTCATATCGCTTAGCTCCTAAGAAATTGATAAGTTGTTCACCTAACCAACTAACGACGATCTTCATAAGTTTCGACGAGGATACAGGAGAATGAATTTTCGAAATTCATTCGCTCTGAATCGATGCTATCTCTCTCTCTCTCTCTCTCTCTCTCTCTCTCTCTCTCTCTCTCTCTCGAAGCTTTAACTTAATTTAATTTTTTGGGATCGCACGTATCCACGTGGAACGTTCTTACGCGAATAATCGTGATATCGTAGATCTCGCATTCGTAATTGACGATTTAAACGAACTGAGGGGGGGGGGGCGGGGAGAGGAGGGGGCGGGGTTAGAAGCGTTAATTACGCGTAATTTTTAAGGAAAAAAAAAAAAAAAAGAGAAAAAAAACCAAAGAAAGAAAAAGAAACGCGAGACAAATAAAAAGAGAAACAAGAAAGGAAATTTCCGAGATACGGAAATTTCTTTTTCTTCGAGGCTAATGTCGTCGAGTAAGTGATCGTAAGAAATGTGTTGACGGAAGTATCATTGATGAATCGAATTTCTACGATCTTCTTGGTCATTCATTCGAAAATGACCGAGCTTATTCTTCGACGTGGTGGACGACGATGAAGACGTCCTTCGCACGTTTCTTCGGTAACAGAGAAGTATACGTGGTGCGTCCATATATATATATATATATATATATATATATATATATATATATATATATGTATGTATATACATACATACATGCATACGAACACACATACGTGCGTACGATTCACGGAACACGTGATTATGATCACACACACGCAAACACAAACAAACGAGAGTTGCTCGGGCGATCACGCGATCGAACAGATCATTGCTAATTTTTTTCTTCTTCTTCTTCTTCTTCTTCTTCTTTCTCTTTCTTTTTCTTCTTTCTCTTCTTTTATTTTTCTTTTTTTATTTTTTATATTCATTGCATATACACATGTACGTCCTTTACGCGTGCGTCGGTTTACCATCATTTTTATCACGGCTTGACGCTCGTCTTTCATTATTTTCATTTTATAGTTTTACGTTACCTACTTACTTACTTACTTACTTACTTACTTACTTACATATGTATATCCGATTTTCCGTGATTACCATAAATTTCGTGAAATGAAATTGACTTGAAGCGTCAACTGATAATGGAGAAAACATATATACATATATATATATATATATATATATATATATATCGCTAATGGTATGTAACAGTAGGAAGAAGAATGAGAATGCAAGATAATCGAACGATTTATTAAGTAGGTATAATTATTATTATTATTTTTTTTTTCTATTCGATCAAATTCGATCACACTTTCATTGACGACTCTCGTTAAAAAAATTCTTAAGAGTATGAAAAATTTCGACATGCACGTAGAGATATGCACACACACACACACACGCACACACACACACACATACGTACGTAGGTGGTATATACTAAACAAGTAGGTACTCCGCTCGCATTCTCGGACTCGCCGTTCGAGATATGACGCTCTATATGACGTTCGTCAATAAGATTCACGTGCCCCTTATCCACGTGATCTTTACCAACGAATTACAAATATAAATTCCGGTATCGTGATTAAGAAATAACATATAACAAGAAATGACGTAATATTTCTCGTTATATACCCCTCCCTTTCCTCCTTTCCCCGCTCCCATTTGAAAATTAATATACATCGTATGGGCGCAGGTCAATCCGATCCGTCGTTTAATTTCTTCCGATTGTACGAAAGTTCGTAGTTTTCTTTAAAATTTCTTTTTTCGTTTTATATTTTTTATTTTCTTTTTTTTTTATTTTTTTTTTTACAAATCAATGCCCTCCCTCACTGAGATTAAATCGTTATCGATAAAGCGAGACAATTTTTACAATTTTACGCAACGAATCCTTCCACGAATCGATATATATATATATATATATATATATATATATATATATACAGTTTTTCGAGTACTTCTCTATCATAGTTTACGTCGAAGCGTTCGGAACAAATAAAAGAGAGAGAGAGAGAGAGAGAGACTGTCTTATCAAAGCTGTTTCTTTCTTTTCTTTTCTTTTTATTTTTCACCGCGAAAAAACCGACCGACATTCGTCGTCCTACCTTTTATATAAAGTTTTACGCTCGTCGTTTTTTTCATTTATTGTTTATATATATATATATATATATATATATATATATATATATATATATATATACGTAAGAAAAATGATACGAATGAAGTAGTCACGTTCTTCGGAGTTACATACATACATATATACATAAATACATAAACAACGTAGTTCTTCCTCATTTCCACTTCCATAAACCGTCCGGGTCTCGTCGTTATATGTAACTAAGTAAGTTGGTATGTATCTTAGATTCTAACGTCACCTTACACGGTCGTTTATTTACGCCACGCGACCGATAACGACTCGATTGTCGCTAGCTTGTTTTTTCCATGCGGCCTGGTTCAAGGCCGTGAGACATAGAGATAAAGATAGAGAGATAGATAAATACAGACAGAGAGATAGATAGATAGATAGATAGAAAGAGAGAGTGAGAGAGAGAGAGAGAGATATGTATATAGAGGAGAAGGAGGAAGTGGAGGAGGATGACTAGACAACTCCGTCCAACCTTGGACTTTGTTCTTTCATGGATGCGTTCGCACTTAGGCCAACAATTCGAGAACGATTAGCAGTTCTTCGATAAAACACGAATGTTTCATAATTGTTTAAGAAATGCTTCGAGTATTTCGATGTGTTTCGTTTCCTTTTCTTTTTTTTTTCTTCTTTTCTTTTTTATTTCTTACCATTCCATCTCCCTATTATCTCGCGTCGACGGCACGCACCCTCGAGAGGCGCTGCTTTTTTTCTTGGTTCTTCGAATTCGCGCGCGTTAAAAACTTTACGGACGGATAAAAATGTAGCGGCGGAGCTACTAATTGCTTCAACGAACGTGCGTCGTCGTCGTCGTCGTCGTCGTCCGTTTACGAGCTATGAGATAATAATGTCTTCTCGAGATTCGAAGTTTCTTTTTCCTTTTCTTTTCTTTTTTCTTCTTTTTTTTTTTTTTTTGCGAGCGCGACATAACGAGTACGAATTGCACGATCTTACGCTTGCTCGCTCGTTCGCTCGTTCGCTTGCTTTTTCGTCTCGAAAGTAAAACACCCGGGGTTATCCGAGGTTTCGCTGCTAATCGTCGACGAATGGCATGTTTATTACTAACGTCGAATCGATCGCTATAGTTCGTCGTTCGATCTCCATAGATTCGTATTGGGTTGACGTATCTACGATTTAACGATGATAGTAAAACTCGTTTATGAAGAAGGAGCGCGCAATTAATGGTGTCGAAGTCAACGTTACAAATCCGACGAGAAACCTCTATGCATTGTAATACGTATGAATATATATCGCGACCATCTTCTTTTCTTCCATCTTTCTTTTCTTTTCTTTTCTTTTCTTTTTGTTTTCTTTTCTTTTTTCCGCATACGAACGACCTCGGTGAAATAGTCGTCGATTCGTCGATACGTAGTGAATAGGAAGGAAGAACGATTGGGACGCGAAATTGTGGAGGGGCGAAGGGCGATAGAGGGAGGGAGGGAGGGAGGTTAGGAGGGAGGCGTTATAGGTAGGAGAGTAGGAGTAGTCGAGACGCGATGACGAACGAACGCGTTGTCGAATATATATATGTGTATATATATATATATATATATATATATATATATATATATATATATATCATATATGGACCGTTTAATTTGAAAACGGTGTAAGTCCTTAAAAAAAAAAAAAAAAAAATGAGGAAGTAATTTATGCTTAATTCAGTGTAAACTTTTTGTTTATAACTGCTTGGTATTTAATATATTAAAAAATGCCAATGCTTCGTTCAATTGAAAATTGGCCTGTAAAAGGAATCGCGTAACCATTGATTATGAAAATTTAATTTTCCCGAAACAAAAGAAAATGGACTTGCACCACTTTCGATATAAACGGTCCGTACATGTTACGGGCTCGACGCACGCGACATTTACTGGAGTGTCTCTTCCATTCGAAGGGAAAAAACAAAAAATTTGAACAAAAAAAAAAAAAAATAAATAAATGAAAAGGAAAAATATATCTCGCTCTCGTACGGTTTTTTTTTTTATTTTTTTTATTTTCCAACGACGACGACCGACGTATCTTATATCCTCTTCTTTCTTTCATCTTTTCGTCGTCGTTCGTTTCGAAATTCGTTTCTATTTCTTGATTTTTTTCTTTTTCTGGACTTTTCTCTTCGTTCCTCCTCTATTTTTTCCTCTTTGAATTAAACGCGCGCGAACGGCGCGAGTCGAGCCCCTCCCGTAAAAATGGCGACGACGCGAGCTCTTAATTGAATGAACGGAATAGAAGAAAATTTGCGGCCAATTACGGGCTTATCTGCTGCGCGTTATACCGCTTAAACTTTGGACAAATTTAAACACGACCTTGGCCCCTGACCCGTCTCACGAGCACGACCCTGACTACGTAATATACGCGCTTTTATAAAACACACACACACACACTGTCTCTCTGTCTCTCTCTCTCTCTCGTCCACCCGCTCGATTCGTGGATGATCAAAGAGAGGCCTATCAACGCAAGGGAAAATTAAAAAAACAAAAAAAAAAAAAAACGGAAAAAGAAAAAGAAAATGGTGACCTCTTAACCCAGTCAATCTCGTCGACGATCTTTTCTCCTTTCTTTATTTTTTTTTTTTTTTTTTTTTTTTATTCCAAAGGAACGAAAGTGGTGTGAATTGGACGCGTTAAGCCGAAGTTCGAGCTCGTGTCCGGGTTTGGATCTCTTTTCCTTACTTTTTCTTTTCGTTTATTATTTTTTTTTTTTTTTTTGAAAAGGAGGGTACGTATTAAAAAAAAAAAAAAAAAAAAAAAAGAAAAAAAGGCGGGTGGATCGGATAAAACGTCGAGTGGATGAAAGTTAAGCGTAGTGTAAGTAAGCGACGGACGGTTCTTTCTTTATTAACACGAAGGTTCTTCTTGTTAACTCGGTACTTTAACCATCGTCGAGAGGATCGCTCGGAACATTTTTGGCTAGTCTCTCAAGGCCGTACGTACGTACGTATATATATATATATATATATATATATATATATATATATATATATATATATATATATATGTATATATCTACACGTATACGGATAACCCTCGAGTTAAAATGTAAATGTGTGTCTTTCTCTCTCTCTCTCTCTCTCTCTCTCTCTCTCTTTATTGCGTATTAATGAGCGAATGATTTTATTAAAGGTTAATTAATGTCAAAACGTTTATTATGGGTCGGGGGTGGGGAGAGTAAATTTTAAATGGGAATAATTGTGAATGATTATCGACGAAGATTTTTTTGAGTATATCCTCGGAGAACAAAGAGGATCGAATATTTCAGTGTCCTCATTTTAATATGGCTAACTCTCTTTCTCTCTCTCTCTCTCTATATATATATATATATTACATACATAAGTACATACATATCTACATGTCTACGTTGTTATTATACCAGAACGTCCATTGGGAACGAAACGATAAATCGAAACTCTCGATCGACGTCGTCGTCTACTCGATCTTGTCGGCTTTGCGAGGTTTGGTTCTTCGATCGGTTAAATTTCCGTCGTAGAACCCCTCGATAAACGTTCGATAAGCCAATAAAACTTTAACCTCTCGCATTTGTCTGCCTTCACCCCCGCACTCCTCACCCCACCTCCGAGTCAAAGGACGAGGACGAACGAACGAGGGAGTGAGAAGGAATAGAAGGAGGGAGGGACGGTCCTTCTTCTTCTTCTTCTTCTTCTTCTTTCTTTTTTTTCTGCTTTTTCCTTTTTTCTTTCTCACGGACGGCATGATTAACGAAGCGTCTTTCTCTTTTACTTCGAATCCCATCGAGATCCGAATCTTTCGAGCTTTCCCAGTGGTGCGTATCCCTTTGCGAAGGGAAGAGACACCCTCTCCCTTTCTCTCTCTCTCTCTCTCTCTCTCACTTACTCACTCGCTCAGTCATTCCATTCCCTCCGTTACGTAGCCCGAAAATATTTCGTCCTTGAGGGAAATACTGGTGGCACGTGCGTGCTCTCGGACGATTTTGGAGGTCGTGTAGGAGCGCGTAAATGATCTTACCTTCGCCCTCTCGACCCTTTCCTCCCTTTCTCTCTCTCTCTTTTTACCATACCATTTTCCTTTATTTCTTCGTTTTACGAGACGAACCTCCGACCGGCTGGCTACACGTTCGTCCTCTTCCGACTCATCAATGACACGTCGTCGTTCATTTTTCTTTATTCCTTTCTCCTCTCTTTTTTTTCCCCTTTTCTTTTTAACATACTTTTTAACGTCGCGAGAAAAATTCGGTGCTCGTGTCAAGGACGCACGCGAAGAGAAAGAGAGAGAGAGAGAGAGAGAGAGAGAGAGAGAGATCCCATTCTCGTTCACTTCGTAATTCGTAGTCCCGTAACCACGGAGCCCTATTGGCAATAACACGACCTTAAGGGACCATAAAGTTTACTCAATCGTACGAGCGTATGTATAGTCGATTATATAACACCGATTATTTGTTTTTTTCTTTTTTTTTTTTTTTTAATTCCCTCTTTAAAACGATTTCTTTTTCTTTATCTCTTCCTCTTTCTTTTTCTTCCTTTCCTTCTCCGTCCGATCATTCCTACGCTCGTACTACTGAAAATTCTTGAAAACCTTTATCAACGGGGCTTTACCCACTCGTCGTCGTCGTCGTCGAAATCTTTCGATAATATTTCCTCCCGTTATCCTAATCTCTTTCTCTCTTTCCCTCCTTCCGTCCTTTTCTCCATTGGGAGAGATAATATAATTCGCGAAAAAGGAAAACGCGAATAACGTCGCGTTTCGGTGAAGAGCGAAATATTTATTTTGATCCTTTATGCACGTACAAATCGTTTTTCCCCTCGCGTCGTCGTACAATTCCATTGTTTTCATTTTTTCTTCTTTTTTTTTTTTTTTATTTCCCCCTCCCCGAGATATTTCATCCGCTAGAACGTATTAATTAGGTATTTCGAATCGAAACGACATCTCGTCTCGAGATATCTCCCGAATAGTCGTAGAAAGGAGTAAAAGCGAGGAGGAGGAGGAGGAGGAGGATGCACCCGTGACCTTTTACCTCCGACGATGACC
Organism: Dolichovespula sylvestris; assembly: GCA_918808275.2. Taxonomy (NCBI): domain Eukaryota; kingdom Metazoa; phylum Arthropoda; class Insecta; order Hymenoptera; family Vespidae; genus Dolichovespula; species Dolichovespula sylvestris. The sequence goes on along the minus strand of OU964974.1, from coordinate 6,314,693 downwards.
TTCGCCCATGGTTGTTCCGTTAGTTAACTCTGCTTCTAGGTCCAGAATTATGGCCACGACGTTAGTTATGGCTTCGCCGAGGTCTCTGCGCCGTCGGGCGTTTCCAAGTAATCGAATATTTCGAAAGGTCAGGTTGCGGAGGCTTGGTTGAAGCGACGTCGGGAGGAGGGAGAGGAGGAGGGGGTTCGTAACCGCGAGGAATGAAACTCAGGATCATTAGAGTTAAACGACAAGGACCATTGAGAGAAAGAGAGAGAGAGAGAGAGAGATTTACTTGGTGATTTATTCTTACTTTATCCCAAACCGATTCCTAACTCGTTTATCGAGTAAATAATATTTCTCGTTCCTTTTCAATGGATTAAATTCTCTTTCAAACGTTTAACGTGGATAAGTCTTTTATAATAAATCCATACGAACGATCTCGAATGTACGAACGAACTATTTTGCGTAGGTTATATCAAAGGATTATTAAAAGTTCGACCTTACGTGTTATGGAACAAAAGGGGAACTTTATTGATTGCATGCCAATCATAATGAAAAGGAAAGAGAGAAAGAGACGAAGAGAGACACAGAGAGAGAGAGAGAGAGAGAGAGAGAGAGAAAGGATAAAACAAAAAAATAAGGACGAAAATTATTCGAAAGTCAGTAAAGAAAAAAGGGGAGCTTTTGTATTTTGTATTAATTCGTGATGTGAGATTATCGAGGATTCTATTATTTTATATGAAAGCCCACAGGAATTCCGAGGATAGGTCGTACATAATCGATACTCTCTACCGATAGGTAAAGGATCGCAACGCGAACGATTGACAAGCTTAAATAGCTGCTGCCTGTTGCTATGGTTAGGACGAGGGCGGGGAGCAGAGAGAGAGAGAGAGAGAGAGAGAGACCGTTGCTAGCTGGCTTCTGCATCCCGGTGCAAGCTGTATCGATCCGACATCCTAGCCGGTGCAACAACCCACGCGTATTGAACCCATACGTTTTCTTCGTAGCTCGTCGAAGGATTTAACAGTAGAATTCGACGAGTTTACTTTAAACGTTTTATCAAACTTTAACTTTATCCTCTCTCTCTCTCTTTCTCTCTCTCTTTATCTATCTCTCTTTATCTCTATCTCTTTGTCGTATCAACGAGTCGAATACATTTTATCTATATATTTTTTTTTTTCTGTAGTTCTTGTTTCTCCTTTCTCTCCGCTTTTCTCCTTTGTTTCTTTTGTCGCGTAACTCATCTCGTCGATCTTCAACGATTTTCAATTTTATTTTTGATTCGAACGATATATATATATATATATATATATATATATATATATATATATATGTATGTACGTATGTATATATTTTCTTTTTTTGGCTTTTGTTTAGAATTTTATCCTGAATGATAGCCATGACAACTCTCTCTCTCTCTCTCTCTCTCTCTCTCTCTCTATTTCTCTCTTTCAGCTACATACTTTTGCTTGCTTTATTTTTTGAGTACGCGTTACTTTTTTCTATCTCTCCCATGGCCTCTCCTCACTCGTCGTCGATCGTTATTGAATCTCCTCGATCCTTTATTTTTCATTCGAACTTGACATTTTGTTTCGTTACAATTATTATCATCAATATTATTTATATTCTTGTCCAATTAATTCGATTGAAAATCCGATACTCCGTAGATCGAGGAGAGTTTATTCTATAAGTCGAATGCGAAGCCTTCGGCTCGAACGATATCTCGATAATCGATAAATTGTTTATTACTCGTTGCCATTCTTTTTCTCACTGCTATCGATTTTTATTCGGGTTCGTCTTAAGGTCTCAAGTTTAACGTACTCGAAAAAAAAAAAAAAAAAAAAAAAAAAAAAAAAAGAAAAAAAACCTTAATCGACCCCCTAATTGGGCCCCCTTTCCATCTTTCCTTCTCGATTTTTTTTCTCTTAACCCTGATTAACTTTTCCTTCGGGAGAGGAGAATTTTCCTTCCGCGTCGCTGGGGTTTATTTCTTATCGTAAAAAGGAAGATAAGAAAGAAGGAAAGATAGACAGAAAGAGAGAGGAAGATCGAGGATAGTTTAATTCGATCATTAAACAAGACCGTTTTATACGAGCTTACGAGAGCCTGGGCCTTTTTAAACTGACGCGTGTAAAATTACTACCGACATAATAAGCATTACACGAAAGACAGGGGGTGGGGTGGGGTGGGGAGGTGAGGTGAGGCGAGGGGAGGGGAGGGGAGGGGAGGGGAGGGACCGTGGCCGAGCCCCGTTAATTATAACCTCTGACAATTAATTTACGACGACGACGACGACGACGACGACGATGACGATGACGGGGCCTGTTTATCGTGGCGCCACGAGGCCCGCAAAAATTGCTGTTCTCCCCGCAACCTGAAATCTACTACCCAAGAGAGAATTAATAATACTTCCCGTTAACGACAGGCGCATTTGATGGATGGAGGACAATCGTTCTTCGTGAAATATTATTGGCTATATGTATATGTGTGCGTGCGTGTATTGATCGAGGACACGTGCCTGGACGATTTTTTTTTGTTGGAAATATCGTATATCGATATGTATATATATATATATGTACACATATACACACATAGGAAGTACATATTCGAACGTACGTAAAGTCCTCCGTAAAATAAAGTGTCTTATACAAGGTGCAATAACGATCTATATAGCAAGTATAAAATGCATACGTTGTTACAACGATTGGTCGTTCGTTCGTTCGTTCGTTCGTTCGAGAATTTCAAAGAAAATTCGTCAAAATTGCGCGTTTAAAGTCGCAAGGGATCTACGTGCAATAATTTATTCGTATAGTAAAGTAGAATTCGTTTGAAAACGACGCGACACTCGTATCGTTCGATTAAAAACGGACTACTTTCGTCGTACCACGATAAAACGATGACACACCGACGCCTTTGCTCGTACGATGTTTCTTTTCTTCTTTTCTTTTTTTTTTTTTCTTTTCTTTTTTTCTTTTTTAACGTCGTCGAAAAGAATACGAAGGGGTGAGAAGGGAGAGGAGGAGAAATATTATTAGTCATCGCGGTTGTTTCGTGTCAAGAGATAGATAGATAGAGAGAGAGAGAGAGAGAGATAGAGAGAGAGAGAGAGATACGCTTGGAGAAGATGACATCGGTGGTCCGATGTTAACGAGGGTTAACTTTCAATTTCCGCTCGATTCGATACGTAGCATCGATTTTTCGAACGTGACACGTACCAATCGAAATATTTCTAGGATGAGACTCTTACCACCATCCTGGTGATGATATCCCCTTTTATTTTGAAAGTTCAGGAACTTTCTCGTGAGAAGAGAAATAAAACAAAAAGAAAAAAAGAAGGAACGAAAAAGAAAAACTCGAGTATGGACGGGAATCATTTTTTTTTTTTTTTTTTTTTTTATTGATTTTCCTTTCTCTTCTTTCGTCGTCGTCGTCGTCGTCGTCGTTGTTGTTGTTGTTGTTGTTGTTGTTTCTTTTTCACCCTTCTTCCACCCCCCCCCCTTCTCTCTCTGTCTCTGTCTCTGTCTCTCTTACGTGTCCATAGCCGATAAACGAAGAGATAGATCCGAATAGATCCTTGACACGATTGATTTTACGTCGAGTTAGGTGGTGGGGTGCGAGTTGTATCGCCGTTAAGGGAGGAAAGTTTGACGTCCCCCTGCCCCCTGTCCCTCCTCGCCCCCCGAGAGAGACATAATAATAAGTTAATGATCGTCTCTTCGTGTTCATAATTCTCGTAAAAGTGGTTGTTCGCTGTCCTTGTCATCGATTAATTAATTGAAAGGATCGGACGCGAATGGGTACGGTTAGATGTCGCTACCTTTTACGTTTCTCTTCTCCTATAAACTTTCAAACATTTCATACTACCCTGGTTCTTCCTTTCTCTACCAATGAAAATCAATATATATATATATATATTTAAATAATATTTTTTACTTCGGCGAAGGTTGATCAAAAGCTCTAACTCGCTCGTAAATAGCTTTTCGACGAGGTAACGTATTTAGGAATGTTCACCAACTTCGGAGGGGTGAGAGAAAGAGAAAAAGAGTGAGAGAGAGAGAGAGAGAGAGAGAGAGAGAGAGGGAGGGAGTTAATGGGTTAATTAATTTTGCGTCGCGCTTTCGCCGACTACTAAGTAAATTAAGTATAGCACTTTCGTCTTTCCGAGTGCCGGCGCAAATGGGGATCACGGGAACTCGAACGAAATGACACGAGAGTAGGATGAGGAATAGCAAAGGTACGAGGGAATAGGTGGAAGAGGGACAGTAATAGTAATGATAATAATAAAAAGAAGAAGAGAGGAAGAAGAAGAAAAAAAAAAACAAGGAAAAAATAAATAAATAAAAGAAAAAGGGAACGTAAGGAAAAAACGTTGAACCCTATCGTCAACGAAATTCGACCGAATTATAACGCGTTAAATTTATATTGCGTTATCCTTCTGCACGATTAGAACGAAACATTCTAATTCAAGTCAACTAAAATTATTATTATTATTATTATTATTATTATTATTATTATTATTATTATTATTTTCTTTTCATTAAATATAATCCTGAGTTACGCCGACGAGATGACGGGGGACCCTTGGCTTGAATAATTCATCCAGCTATAAATGCATTTCAAAGCAAGGGAGTTTCAAAAGTTTTTCCAACTTTTTTCTCTCCTTTTCTTTCCCCTTCTTCTCTCTCTCTCTCTCTCTCTCTCTCTCTCTCTCTCTCTCTCTCTCTCTGTCTTCCTATCTTTTAGATTATAAGGATATTACGATGGTTAACCTTGAAAAAGCTACGTGGTCTTCACGAATCACGAGTTATATATTATGGTTTTCCCTTTGGCTCGTGAAATCACGATCTAACGGACTGTACGATCTTTTCTTTTTCTTTCTTTCTCTTTTTTTTTTTTTTTTTTTTTTTTCTTTTAATGATGCTTTTTATTAAAGGATCAACGAGAGGAGGTTTTGGTGTTTGTCTGTTTAGTCGTATGGTTCGAGAAATAGAAGGACGTAAAGAGTAAGACGTGTTTCGTTTCTTGTGCTCTCTCTCTCTCTCTCTCTCTCTCTCTCTCTTTTTGTCTTTTGACCTCTTACCAAGATACGTCTATAGGTCCGATTTGTGAAGGCTATTCTTATTAGAGATGTTGGAAGGATCGTTTGATCTATTAAAAGATGTTCATCGTTGGCTTCGAAGGGAAACGATCGATCGATCGATCTTGGATCTCGAAGGACGATTTCTCTTTTTCTTTCTTGCTTTCTGTTTTTTCTTTTTTTCTTTCTTTCGTTGCCTTGAAGACGCGTGCGCAGATGAAATAGATGGACCTTGGACAAGGGAGATGCAGGTGCGACCGATCGACAGTTATTAGCGAGACGTGAATTGTGTTATCTTTCGTATGTCTCTCATTCTATTCTCTCTCTCTCTCTCTTCTTTTTTTTTTTTACTTTTTTCTTTCGAATCTCGAGAGAGAAAAAAAATATGTAATAATCAATAAAATGAAAACATTTTCGTAGGATTCGTCGTGTGTGTCTTATATATATATATTTATATATATATATATATGTATATATATATATATGTATATATATATATATATATATGTATATATATATATGTACATATGTATGTCCCATATCGTAACTGTAATTTAATTTAATTATTACATAGGATACAAAACGATAATTATTACCCGCCAGGTGAAACTTTTTATTCGTTCGAGTCAAGCAAGAAATACCGTTGCATTTTTCGATCCAAATGAAATAATACGATTTAACAATTGTTCTCGCAATGAACTTCTTTTTTTTTTTTTTAAATATTCTTTTAACTTAATTAATTAATTTATTAATTTTTCTGAAATATACGTAAGTAAATTGGAAACGATTGTTCGGGGTTGACGCGATAATAGGATAAGTCGATTTCATCGATATTTAATATATGTAAGCCAAATGAGAGATATTTTATCGAACCTAAGGTGTCCCGTTTAATTAAACGTTAACATTTTATAATCGTTCGTACGAGATAACGTAATCGGCTTTGTTTTAAATCCTCTTCGCTTTATTACAATCGCGTATGTTAATTTCGTATATTTTGGGCAGGTGCTTTCGAAAAAAGTGTAGGTACACGCATACGTACGTAAATACATACATACATACATACATACATACATATAACGTTTCTTCGTAACACACCTGCTCTATACCGAAACTCTTATTACGACTCTGCTTCAGGGTTGTACCTAAGGATACAAAAATTTACCCAATTTTTACATTCACTCGCTTAAACGTAAAATCGTTTGGATCAAACTTTTACATGTTTGCTTTTTTTTCGATTATTTTCCTCGAATAATTAATATTTTCGAATAGTAAATGAATTCGTTACAGGGATATACATGATGTACATTTTTAAAAGAATTTTTATGAGCCCGTTTACGTCGCCTAACATGATCAAACGATTACGTTATATTTTAATTCAACCCCGTTCCCTTCTTCATCCTTTCATCGGACGTTCGATCGATTGTAGATTGACGAATTAGTATTGTTATTCCTGTGCTATTATCACAGCCTCCGTAATAACGATTCAAAGTTTTTGTAGATGCGGCCCGGAATATTATAAACTCTCTGGTATGGCTGCTGTTGACCTACATACACATGGGGCAAAATATGTTCCCGCTTGTCATGTGCCAAACGCACGAACGGGGTGTGAACACACCTGGCCCTCGTCGGTGTGTGTGTGTGTGTGTGTGCGTGTGTGTGCTTCTGTTCTTACGGTGAAGTCGCGACAGCCGGTCAGTTCGACATTTTTTTTTCCCACTCTCTCTCTCTCTCTCTCTCTCTTTATCTATCTATCTATCTATCTCTTTCTCCCTAGTATATATATATATGATGGTGACCCATTAACTAAACGGAAAACGATTCCTCAATTCATTGACGTTAACTTACGTCGTTGTTCAATCGAATCAATCTCGATTGGATGTAATAGAGAAAATGTAAAAAATCGAAAATTTAAATTAATCGAAATTGAATCCCAGTCGAATAATCACAACGGATACGTAAGCGTCTCCTCGATCTCGTACGACAAGGGATCGCGTCTCGTTTAATCGTAATTTCGATTAGAAGCAATCGTAAAAAACGTACCATTCTTTTCTCTCGTCCTTCTCCGTTTTTGTCGCGCGCGTAATTATTCCATTTTATTTGTATAACGAGTTAGGTTTAGAAATGAATGAAGGAAGAAATTAAAGAAACAAAGAAAGATAGATAGATAGATAGATAGATAGATAGATAGATAGCGTAAGGTAAGGTTGTAGGACGAAGAAGAAGCTTCTCGCGATACAAAGTCTCATAAGTTCTTGTCCGTGTCTCGAGCAACGACCTCGATTCGACTGGATTACCGAAGAGCAGCTGGCTCGTGGCCTCGAAAAGCCCCAACGAGAACCTCAACGAAGTACGACACACGGCGGGGCGCGCGCGCGAGACCGTTGTTCGATATTGAATTTAAACTTTGTTGTAACCCCTTTTCCGACTTCTCTTTACCTGTTCATTAAAAAAAGAAAAAAAAAAAAGAAGGAAGAAAGGAGACAAAAAATAAAGTAAAATAAAAAAACGAGCAAAACGAATTTATCCGCGAACAATTTCATATAAAACAGTTCGTATAAAATTCATGAAGTGTCTATAGAAAATAAAAATGTATCGAATGTGTTTCGTCGAGAGAGAGAGAGAGAGAGAGAGAGAGAGAGTGTGTATGGGTGTGTGTGTGTGCGTAATGTGCATGTTAAAAAGCAAAATTCTTTTTCCTTTTTCCACTGAAAAAAATCGTCGAAGGGATCGGGAGGAGGATCGTTCGACGTGCAACGACCTCAAGCTACCTCTACGTCGACAGCAGGTCGAAAGAGCAAAGGAGAAAGAGAGAATAAAAAAGAGAGAGAGAGAGAGAGAGAGAGAGAGAGAGAGAGAGAGAGAGCAGGTGGTCGATTTGAAGGCACCAAAAACGCAACGGACTGCAATCAGCACCTTGATCGGTGGTATTGAATTTTCTCTCGGCCGGCTTGACGGGGCTCGTTCAAAACCAGTAAGAAAACCTTCTTCAAATGCTCGATATTCACCTAACCCCGTTAGTCAGACGCAAAACCTCAACTTTTTATTTCCTTTTTTGTTGCCAACGTTGGACCACCCGAAAGAAGAAGAAGACGAAGACGAAGACGAAGACGAAGACGAAGAAGACGAAGAAGATGATGAAGAAGAAGATTAAGAAGAAGATGAAGAAGAAGTGAGGACACCGAACTCAAGACTTGCACGAAAAAGAGGAAGGAACGTCCAAGTTCGTAATTCGACACCCTATGTAGAGTCGCCTCTTTTCATCCTGGTACCCGATGTCCAGGATCACGTAGTTTGGAACTCCTTTGTTCGTCGTAGATTTTAAACAAAGAGAAGGACTTGGTCCGGAGTGTGGTCGGGTGGGAGGAGAAGGTGGAAGAAGGGTGTAAAATCTAATATAGGTGGAAGAAGAAAATAAAATCAAATGTAAGAGGACGACTAAAAGAAAAAAAAAAAGGGAAAAAGGATTGGATCAAAGCAGGACGGACGAGATCCAATTGGAGAAACGACGAAACTGATTTTCGATGATTCCGTACGTCCAAGCGACTTTCTCGATTTTCGATTTGGACGATGATCAGAGAATAAGACCATATTTTCTTGGTTTCTCTTTTTAATCTGACGGTGGAACTTAATTTGTCATTAAGTTTCGATCGAATCGATTACGAAGTAAACCGAAGGACCATTAAAAACCGCGTGCTCTTCGAGTCGTAACGTTTTTTTTTTTTTTTTTAACCAGGCATGCGGTATTATTATTCAATCGATAATAATCGATAATAATCCAGTCAATGGGACGATCGGGGGACGTGTAACTCTTCTCTTTTTTGTCATTTCTTTCTTTCTTTCTTTCTTTATTTTTTTTTTTTTTTTTTTTATTATTGTTTCTTTTATCTTTTTATTGTCTACAAGAGAAAAGCTTTCCAAGCGTGGTATCCTCCTCCTCCTCCTCCTCCTCTACCTCCTTCTCCTTCTCCTTCTCCACCTTGGGATACTTACACGCAGGTCGACAGGTGCGAATCGATCGTAGGTTTATTCTCGGCTTACGATACTGGTATTTTCCATAACGAGGGATCGCGTTTATTCTTGGATAGATCAACAGGTTGGGTGGAACGAAAGTGTCCGGCTCTTTCGCTCGAAGAGTCAACGAGGCCTCCGCGAGTAGTCTCAGTTTGCGGGACGACAAAGGAGGAGGGGGGGGTGGGAAGGGATGGGGAGGAAGGAAGGAAGGAAGGAAGGAAGGAAGGAAGAGAAGGAAAGGAAAGGAGAGAGAGGGGGTAGAGAAAGACGGGACGATCGAAAGATAGTAAGAGATAGAAATCGAGAGTGTGTTTGTGTGCGAGTGTATATGAGAAAGAGAAATAGAAGAGAAAAGTACGGGTCGTAGGGTAAAAGAGGTTGTAGCGAGGGATGGACGAGGAAGGGGGAGGGAAGAGGGTTGCATTGACGTCAGTCTGACGCAACGGCACTCACACACACACACATATATATATATATATATATATATATATATATATATATATAGAGAGAGAGAGAGAGAGTTTTGCCACCACCTTCTCTGCTAACTGAGCAACAACCCTCTTCTTCGAGCTCTCCCTCTCCTCGTCCAGCCTAGTACTGACATTGACACTGTATACTCTCTCTTGCATCGATTTGCTCCGGAACGAGGTGAGCCCAACGGGGTTGAGGGTCACCCCGACCGTTCCGCCGATATAGCTCCGATCGGAGGTCATCGGAGTGATTTACCTTCTCATTCCATCGCGCTTTTCCATCGAAAGAGAGAGAGAGAGAGAGAGAGAGAGAGAGAGAGAGAGAGAGAGGGTGAGACCTCTCGCTCGCCCTCGAACTTTATCGACTATTTTCTTTTTCTTTTCTCTCTCTCTCTCTCTCTCTCTCTCTCTCTCTCTCTCTCTCTCTCTTTCATCACGATCTCCGACCTTGCCACTCTATCATCCTCTTTGATGTGTTCCTATTCGTAGGTACGACTTCCTTTTCGCTCCGACGATTCTACACGTACGTATATTTGTTGTTAAAAATTGACGACGGTAGAATATTCCTGAGATACACCGGGATTCCGTTTCTTTTCTTCTCTTTCTTTTTCCTTTTTCTCTCTTTTTTCTTTTTTTTTCCCCCTTTTTTTTTCTCCTCTCTTTCCTCGTCTTCCTCCTTTCCTCCATGCCAGAAATAAATTTTTATAATTGGACGTAATCGATATATATATTTATATATATATATATATATATATATATATATATATAATGTGTGTGTTTGCGTTAAAAATAATATCTATTTTACATCGACAGATTAATAAAGTTTTTGTTACATATAATGTTACATGGGGGATTTCAATGGATCGGGGGAAGACGTCAATGAAAATGCGCCCGCTCTCGAATCTTTTAGAGCGTTCTTTTTTTTCTTTTTCTTTTTTTTTTTTTTTTTCCTTTAAAATCCATCGGTCAAAGTTTATTACTTATTAATATTCCAAACGTTACTGATCGTTCTTCGGTATCGTCGTTTTGAGCGCGCAAGGTCAAGGTCGTAATCTTTCTCTTAACTCCGAACTTATCATTTAACGTTTTTAACGCTTTTTAATTACAGTCACGAGCTATATAAATAACGGGCAAGTGGTCTTCTTATCGCGATTTTACACACCGTATAATATATATATATATATATATACATATATAGTTTAGATTTTAATTTTCATTGAAATGAACGATCTCGAATTAAAAACTCCGACAACGATATTCAACCAACTCCTCTAAGCCCTTCCACCCACGGACCCTTTATAATCTCGTTCGTGCAATGAGTCTGGTCCATGAGACGGGGAAAATATAAAAGGACGATATTATCTCTATTTTCCTCGAACGTTCAGGTGAGTTTTACGGCGGAAGTGTATCAGCATATATACTCCTTTATTATCTCGAATAAAAGAGAGAGAGAGAGAGAGAGGTTGAGATAGAAAAAGAGGGAGAAGGAGAGAGGAGTTAATAAGAGGGATGCTCGTAGCTGCATCGCAAATGCGAGAGAGAGAGAGAGAGAGAGCGTCAAGGTCACCGAGCTCGAGGATGAAGTTAAGGTCACGATAAAGAGGAAAGGAGAAAGGTAGAGAGAGAGAGAGAGAGAGAGAGATAGATAGATAGATAGAGAGAGAGAGAGAGAGAGAGGGAGAGGGAGGAATAGTTTAGCTCCGGTGACGAGGCACGAGGACTTGAAAGTTTTCTCGTTAGAATAATGCGCCGTGATTGCACTTATACGCTACATAGAACCTCCTACGTGGGTAATGGCATCTCCGTTTTCTTTCATCCTCCTCCAACGCCAACACCAACACCACCACCTCCCCTCCTCGTCCTACTCTTCCTCTCCTATCTAGTCTTTTGCTTTGCCAAGAAATAAAAAAAAAAAAAAAAAAAGGAAGAAGAGATAAGAAAAAAAAATTTGGCGATGGATCGAACGTGTCTTGAATCCCTTCGCGTTGGAACGTTACAGAGTCAGAGTCATCGATGTAACTGCTTCTTCATGCCACGGGTTCGACGTACGGAAAATTCCTTTGGTTATAAACACTCCGTTTAGTTCCTCCTCTCGATTCGTATTCGGCATTCCTTCTACCGACTTATCTTGCGATCTTTCGCGATATAAATGAGAAGGAGGGATGGACGGAAGGTAAACGCAATGAGGGGGAAAAAAAACACAGCTCGATAGGGTGGCGAGCGAGAAGAAGAAGAAGAAGAAGAAGAAGAAGAAGAAGAAGAAGAAGAAGAAGAAGAAGAGGAAAATGAAGGGAGTATGAAATCATCGATCGACGAATTTCTTTCGAATTCGATAACGATATTTCGTACTCGTATGTTTGCCTCTTTAAATCTTACAACTTGTTATTTTATTATGACATTTTCGCTTTATATATATATTATATATTAATATATATGTATGTATGTTGTATGTATATGTATATATGTTGCGTGCAAGTATGTACGTACATACATATGTATGCATGCGTGCCAATTAAATAAGGCAAAACCTTGAATGCCATCGTTATCTAATCTCTGCAATTTTTTTTTTGTTTTCTTTTCTTCTTCTTCTTCTTCTTCTTCTTCTTCTTCTTCTTCTCTTTAGCCTTTTTGCTTTATTTATTACACTGCGAAATTACGGCATTGACTCGACTTAATTTTTTTCTCTGTTTTCCTTTCTTCTTCTTCTTTTTTTTTTTCGGTTTCGTTTCGTTTAAACATCTCTTCCGCGGATTTCAATATTGCTTTTTCGATCAAACCGAAAAAAGAGCGTGCTAGGGCGGGGCGTTTGGAGAGGAAAAAGGAAGAAAAGACAGATGGATTATACTCGTCGCGATATTCATTTTAATGCTCGACGATATAATAAAAGAGAATAGAATGGAGTAGCGGAATGAGTTGGGTGCAGCGAACGCGTTCGTACTTAGTTGGACAACGATCGTCACATTCTATATGCATTTACATACACACACACACACACACACACATACGGAGAGTTAGTATATACGCGAGATAACGATCAAACGATTCTACCGAGTATTTACGTTTATGGGTTTGTTGCGTATAGACGACGATCATTGTTTCTTTTTCTTTTTCTTTTTCTTTTTCTTCCTTTTTTTTCGCTAAAACAGTCGACAGCATCCACGTATGTGTACGTACATACGCGCACACGTACATAAGTATATATAAATAAATAAATAAATAAATATATGTATGTATAAATATATATATATATATATATAGATATAGATACACATACACGTACGCGTGTGGGTGGAACGTGCGAGCTTAATTTATTCGTTGATAAACGCTACCGACCTTGGCCTTGTGCGTCATCACGAATCATATATTCGAATTATATTCCCAATGACTCATCACGATTCGCTCTTCTTTTTTTTTTTTTTATTATTTTTTTCTTCATTTCTTTTTTTCTCTTTTCTCTCTTTTTTTTTTTTTTTTTTTTGTTTCAATGTTCCACGCGTATGAGAGGCAGGCGTGTGTATTCGTAAAATCGTCGTCGTCGTCGTCGTAGTCGTGGCGTATTTTTTTTCCTCTTTTTTTTTTTTTTTTGTTCATTCATCCTCTTCCTTCGCTATTTTAAGACTAATATTGCAAGTCCCACTATCTTTCTCGTCGATATCATTATATGTATTTGTGTACGTATATATATATATATATATATATATATATATATATATATATATATATATATATATATTTCTTTTTCTCGAAAGAGGTTCACTTTTTCGTCAAGGTTTCGTTCTCGACGATCGTTAAAAGATTAATGAAAAAAAAAAAAAAAACCTTCGTTTACCGTAGATTTTTTTTTAGTTTTTATTTTTTTTTTGAGATTCTCTCTCTCTCTCTCTCTCTCTCTTTCTTTTTGTCTGTATTCCTTTTCGTTCTTTCGGTTTTTTTATCATTCTTTTTTTTTTCAACGATCGGTACCGAGGTATTTATGGTTATTGTCAATCGTAAAAGCGAAACGTGACACTTGCGAACAGTCCTCGGAATGATCTTCGATCGACCGAGAGACCTCGGGCACGAGGCCAACTAGACTGTTCTTTTCTTCTTGCGAATAAGCATTTCGCGAAAATCGAACTCGTTCGTTTCGATTGCAAACGGTTGGACGTGAGAGAATGTCAATTTGCGAAATAATAGAAGGGGTTTTTTTATTTTTATTTTTTTTTTTTTTTTAATAGTCCGGGCCAGCGTTAAACGGATAAACGTACGTACGTACGTACGTAAAATCGTTACACGTGTTTCCATTACGCTCGTATCATAAATCATGAAGGTCTCTTTGCGTGGAATATATGTTTGTAAAATATAAACGATTTTACCTGTGTTGTAATTTTACCTGCGCGTGTGCGTGCTTGTGTGTGTTTGTGTGTGTGTGTACTTACGTACGTACGTACGTATGTGTTTATATCGTTAATGAACACAAAAGGCGATACGATTTGTAAGAAAGTCCCATACGGTTTCGAAATTTTAATCGATGCATAATAATTCTCAGCTTATCTTTTCATTTATTCAATGTCTCCGCGCTGCTGTATGTATGTACATCAAAATATCGTGCATTATTAATTAATCCGTATCGGGGTCGTATTGTCGATGCATACGAGAATTTTTATCGATCCGTCGTAATCCTTTTAGCGATACCATCTTTCCCTCTTTTTTTCTTTTTTTTTTTTTCTTTTTGTATCGTTCATACCTTCGTATATTGTTATTAGATCTCGGACGGGTGATCATTGATACTTTATTCATTACTTTCAATGCATATTTTATATTTCTATTACATTTATAAATATATATATATATATATATTTTTTTTTGTTCATTTACGAATTCATGAGGATGATCGATGAAACGTCTAGATCGATCGTAAACGAGGAGAAATTTCGTTCCAATTGCCCTCCCCTCCCCTCCCCCTAATCCTCGTTAGGCTATTAGAGTTCTAAACCGTATTCGTCATCCTTGGTCCCGAGATCGTTCGAAGATTATTCACGTATATCGGTATCGTAAGGGTGGTTCCTGTTCGAGAAATGAGACAGGAACGACGACGTCACGAAGTTGACGGTTCCCCCTGGTGTGTTGACTTTTCCAGAAATAGTAGGAATGGATGAGAGATGTCTTGGAGTGCAACGAGAAAGGAACGAATGCATCGGTATGCGCGGAGTCGAACGGCGGCGAAGTGCCACTCGAGTACTTGAATGTAAACCGTGCACTTACATACGATGAAAGAGGAGGAGGGTAGGAGGGAGGATAGAGAAAGAATTTCAGTTTACACAACGATTGCAATGGCTCGTCGTGCCTACATTATTTTCGACGTCGTCGACAGCAAGTTCGAAAGATAATAATAGAGAGAGAGAGAGAGAGAGAGAGAGAGAGAGAGAGAGAGAGAGATTTTCTTCGATGAGAAAGAAAGAAAGAAAGAAAGAAAAAGTCGAACGCTATGGCATATAGCTGTGTCACTGTCGAACGAGTAAATCCTAGATTAAAATAATCTCATGTTTCGATAAAAAAAAAAAAAAAAAAAAATTACAAGCGTATGCACATGTATAATATATATCTAGAGAAAGAGAGAGAGAGAGAGAGAGGGGGGGGGGACAAAACGAATAGGAAATAAAAGTTGGTGCAAAGAGTTGATATAAATTATTTATACGCTTGTAGATCATCCCCACCGATCGTAAACCAACGATATATATGTTCAATTAATCGCGAATGTATGTACGTATGTATGTATGTATGTTATTGAATGATCTTTGATTTCTTTTGTCTTTTCTCTTCTTTTTCCTTTCCTTTTTTTTTTTTTTTTTTAAATAGAACGTACGCATATTAATATGGATATACGTATGAATGAACCCAGTCGTCGAGTACGTTGCCCCTTATGCTCGGAATCAACAATGGGAGATATCGTAGTCGCGACTCGACAGAATCCAGCAAACAAGCAAGCAAGCAAGCAAGCAAGCAAGCAAGCGAACGAGCAAGTAAGCAAGCTTGTCTATCCGATCTAAGAATCAGAATCGCAAACGCGAAGCAAAAGGATCTCGGTGCGTGCCACACGGTTCTCTTACTGTTTAGTCCGGTAGCCAAGCGAAAAGGGCGTGGTAGAACGCGAATGTCTCTAAAACATTCGAAAGGGAGTGGAAATATTACTCTCCACGTTCATAACGAGATCCAACGAGACAACGAATTTCCTTCGATCGCGTTATCCTCAAATTCGTTCCTGCAAAAGAGGAAGAATTTTGTTTGCAAACTCAATACAACATTTCACGAATATTTATTCTAAGTTTCACGCGGTTGCTTGTCGGTGGACGTTGTACGCTCGTAAAATTATCTTCTTTTGCCCCCAATTCTCTTTCTTTTATCTTTTACTTCTTTTGTTATCGTACGCGCGCGCGTTTCTTTTTTTTTTTTTGTTTATTTGTAAATAATATCCATCACAGGGAGAACAAGCGAGACGTTTAAACTTCTCGCGTGGAAAGGAGTCGAGTTTGCTAACGAGGATAGCAGAGCAATGCTCGGTTGTTCGACAATAAAAATAATTTGGCGATGAATAAGGGTACAGAAAGAATGAAAGAAAGAAAGAAAGAGACAGACAGAGAGAGAGAGAGAGAGAGAGAGAGAGAGAGAGAGAGAGAGAGATACAGGGAGGACGAGTGGAGAATGGTTTGAAGAGTAAAAGAAGAAGAAGAAGAAAAAGAAGAATGAGGAGGAGGAGTAGGAGGAGGAGAGAGACGTAAGATATTTTTATTGGGCGTCTGCAGTCTGGATGCACGGCCGGCCGTTCACCCGATACACTTATTGCTTCGTGCCAATCCATGTGGGACCCTCTTTCGATGGCGCAGCCTCAACTCTCTTCTTCTCCTTCTTCTTCTTATTATTATTATTCCTCTTCTTTCGTCGTGTACCTCCTTTCTCTCCCTTTTACCTTCCTCTTCCGTTCATCTCCTCTCACGCCCTCGCTCTTTCGTTCTTTGCCATCAAGAAGAAAGATTCTATATCCTTACACGTCCGATGATACCTTAACTATCTATTTTTCTTCTCTCTCTCACACTCTCTCTCTCTCTCTCTCTCTCTCTCTCTATCTCTCTTTTTCCTTTTTTCCTTTTAAAATTCATTCTTTGTCGGTCGAGTCATCTGATAAACGGATAAACATTGCAAAAAAGTTAATTATAGAACGAAAACGCGCGGTTTGATTCGTCATTACGATATTCGTGTCGGAATACGAATACGCGATTCGAGATTTATTTTATTTTAATTTTTTTTCTTTCTATTCTTTTTCACAATTATTTCTACTCATCTAATGATTATAACAAACGTTACAAGTAAAGGGAAGAGTTGCTTTTTTTTGATTGCTTTTTTCTTTTTCTCTTGACGCCTCTCGTTTTATTAAAATAATTACATATACATACATACATACATACACACACACACACACATATATATATATATATATATATATATATATATATATAAATATGGCGCTTCCTCAGCGATAATGGGATTGACGTTGATTTCACCGGAAGACGATTATACCGGAACGGATTGTTCGTTTTATCGCAAAGTATTTCATTAATCGTCGAGGTTAACGTCATTGCATATTGCATTTCGCTCGCAGGATTCAATTATGCGCTAGCAAGATTTCTCGTTTAGTGTCGTTCGTCGACTCCCCTTCATTGCTCCTCTCTCGCGTTTCTGCCTTAAGGAATATATACATATATATATATATATAATATATTTATATCGCATTTCATATCTATCCTCGATGATTTAGCTTGTTTAATTAACATCGGAAAAGAACGTTCGGGATGATCATTGAACGTCCGTGACAATATCCTATCGAATGGGTTGAACATACATTCGACGATACGAGACGTTTCGCAAAAAAAAAAAAAAAAAAAAAAAGAAAAGAAATTTCCCTTTCTCGCGATAAAACATTCGATCATTGTTCTCAATCGCGGTGTACATTTTGTCGTTCTCAAAAATCACTCGCAAGACCGTTCGACGATCGTTATTTTTCGTCGTATCGAACATTTATAAAACGAACCGCCGATCCCCTCTCACCCTACCCCACCCATATTCAAGGCCGTACGCACGATACACCTTTAAGGGGGGAACAAATTTGCATTCGGGCTGTTATCGTCGTTCAAATTGGTTATACATACTTAGTAACCGTAAGGCGAGTTAAATTGCTCGTGGAACACGTTTACCCCGTTAATTGTCGGAAAAAGGATCGCGCGCGCGCGCGTGTGTGTGTGTGTGTCGATTAAGGAACAACGATATACGTATAATTCAATGGAGTTTGGGTATCGTTGAGCCATGAAATCAGCTTATCGATGTAAATCCGATATCAAACTCGATAATCTCGATGGTTATTTAACTCCGAATAATCCGTGAGTGGTAATCGCGTAGGCGTTGACAGGAGAGGGTTGATGGGATGGGACGGGTTGGGAGGGGGACACACGTGTTGCACGGGATCGAAGTCGTTGTTAACGACGAACCAGGACCACCGGTACGAGATTAATCGCATTACATTGTGCTACCGAACTTTACCTACCCAACGGTTGGTTGGGTTGGTTGGTTGGTTCGTTCGTTTGCGTTTCGAATTTCGATGGAGAAGGCTTACGTGTGTTTGAAACCTGCGAGGTGTTAGAAATACGTTGTCGATTATAGGTTCGCCGTAGGCCGTGACAACGTAACAAGAGAATACATATACATAACTCTGATAATCGTATAAGCCCTATCCCCGAGATATCATTATCTCGTCCTTCATGTTGCTTTATTAAGGTTTATCTTTACTGGAAGTCAGTTAGATCGATCCATGAGTGCCATCACTACCACCCCCGTCTGGGTATCGACGTATCCTTCGATTTAATTCAACTATCGATTGGGTTCAAAAATATCATTGTGTTATAGAATTCAAACGATCGCGATTTAAAATGAATCTCGTAAATTGAGGATATTTCGTTGACGACAACGGACGACGGACGTTGTGCGTCCAAGAGATATATTATTAAGGAACGTTCGCGGTTCGATTGTGAAACGATATATAAAACTGTTAAGGATAATAGGTATAAGGTTATCGGTTAAAAGGGTACGGTCCTGAAAAGTCGGGGCCGGATGAGTGAGTCGCGTGGGTGAGTCTGCCCCTGCATCGACGACGGCCCAGGGTGGTGGCCCCGCCGGAAGAAAGTGGTGGGGGTAGTCCGAGAAGGAGGATAGCGAACGAAGGGAGAAAGAGAGAGAGAGAGAGAGAGAGAGAAGGAGGATCGACGGGGATGCATCGACCTTGGAGGGATTTTTGCGTCTACCGTCGTACGTTCACCCCGTCGACTCTGAGCGAAACGAAGATTACACGCGTGAGCGTGAGCGCACGAGCGCACGGGCGCACGAATGCGCTCGCGCGCGCTTTCACATGCGACCAACAGGACGTGTTCGGTTCTCTCGTTGCTGCCGTTCCGTTGGTCGTTGCTTCTCCTGCCGGCTTTAAACGAGACTCTCCCCTTTTCTCCGTTCTTCTTTGTCTCCCTTACCCCGTCCCCTCACCCGCACACCCCACACCCCGTCGCCACTCGTTCGCTCGCTCGCTCCCTCGTTCCCTCCTCTTCCTTTCCCCGTTCGTGTTCTCCACGGAGATCCTTTTTTCCTCCTTCACTCATCCTCGTTCCTTCTTCCAGTTTACTCAAGGTTCTACTCAGAGCCGAGCCCCGAGCCGAGCCGAGCCGAGCCGAGCCGAGCCGAGCCGAGCCGAGAATCGTGTATGTACATCGAAGTAAAGAATTTTTATTTGGAACGTTGAGAGTTTTTCCAACGTTCGTTGGCCCTAATCGAAATTACGATTATTTTCCTTTTTACCCCTTTGTAGAAACAAACGGACAAGAAGGAAGATATTACCGAGGTGTTGGTGTAATGGAATAAAATTCGTTTAGCCGTGCGAGAATGGAGATATCGAACGATATTGCAGGTCGATTAGAGGCGTTGGCACTCGAGAGAAACGAGCACGTCCCTGGGTCTCGTGGCAAAAGCCTTCGAACGGATTAGAGCCGCCGCCTCCGCCGCTGCTGCTGCTGCTGCTGCTGCTGCTGCTGCTGCTGCACTCGAGCGTGCACTCGAGCGTGTACCACTCGAGCGCGCATATCAAATGCATCCATGTATGCGTGCACTCACGCACCGCACCGCACCGCACCGCACGAACGTAAGCGCGCGTGCGTGGCGCGCGCCCATCGTTCTCGATACAAAGTGGAGGTCGTGACCTTGGCGCCAAGCGCTCGAAGGGCCGACTTCAAAGCGATTTACATCGCGCCTACCGGAGATCGAACACGGGCGATAGTAACCGGCAGCTTTTAATTAGCGATGCTCCTCGCGCGCATCGCCTCGACCGTGAACTTAAGCTTTGACTTTCTCTCTCTCTCTCTCTCTCTCTCTTACATATCTTTGCTTTTTAACGCAAAGCGATACACGATTGGTGTATATCGAATAAACGAAAATCTTATTCAGGGACCTTCATCAGGCGTCCTCGATTATCTTCACGTTATTAAACGAATCATTGATAATCCCGACGATGACCCTACGTAAATTATCGTCGTCTCGTCAGGTCGCATCGTTCGTGAGCGTCCCGCAGAAACCAAAAAAAAAAAGAAAATAAAAGGAAAAAGAAGTAAACAAATAAAACTCGTCGGAACAAACACGGGTGCATCGTTCGGATATTTTCGAAAGCGCGCGCGACGGCTTGTGTGTGGGGGTGGGTTGACGGCTACCCTCGCTCGATCGTCAGCCCTCTCTCAACATTACACCCCACCCTATCCCATTCTATCCTCGATCGTCGAAATCCTCGATCGTCGAAATCCTCGATCCTCTCGTTGGAATATTATTTTGCCAACGCAAATTTGCCAAACCATCTCATCGATGCCGATGCATCGTCTACGAGTGTCTCGTACACGATAGATTAGAAGCTGACCTCGTCAAAGGCCTGCTCCTCGTAACTGAACCGTGTTGGTAGTGACGATGGTGGTGGTGGTGGTGGTGGTGGTGGTGGTGGTGGTGGTGGTGGTGGTTAGCCTTAATTAATATGAGAAACTCGACTAGCATTGTCATTGAATTAATCGTCCTCAAAGCGACAGATGATAAGCCCTCGTACCCCCAAGAGCTTCCCAATCGCCTGGTAATCGTATATAACACGCGAATAGGATAGCTCGGACGGATATCAAGGTCCTATCGATTAAAGAAACGAGATTGCTTTGGAGAATTCTCTACGGTCTAATATATCGCTTTTTTTTTCACGTTTTACAATGTTCATCGATCATAAAGAGTTTTAATCTCGTACGAATTCGTCAGAATTTTCTTAACCGATAATTTTGTTTATATATATATATCATACTTTCCGTATGATTCGATACCGATATTAACGGTTCGTACCGATGACAAAATACATCGAGAATGTTTATCGATCGTGCTCGTACGTGTCCTTTACTTCTTTCAAAACCCTTAAATATTAAAAAAAAAAAAAAAAAAGAAAAGGAGAAAAGAAGAAAAAGAAATTGTGTCGGTGAGACGTTTAACCGACCAGTCCAAATGGAGCCGGTCGGATTCAGATACTCCGAACCTCGAAGGTTTCCTCTCTTTTTCTATCTTTTTCTCGTTCTCTCGCTCTTACCAGCCCCACCCCCTTAAGAATGGCACATTATACCTACCGGTGGATGGAAAAATAAAGGTTGCCCCACGTTGTGGGAACGGGATGGCACGACCTCGAAGGGCGCGGCCGAGTTCAGACTAGACCGAGAAGCTCTCTCTCTCTCTCTCTCTCTTTCTCTCTTTCTATATCTCTATCTATCTCTCTCTCTCTCTTTTGCCCTTGTGCTCAACCGACCTTGAGACGGCTCGTATCCTGACTCGATCGGGCCCTCTTCTACTCACACTATAACGGCGAGTATCCTCTCTTCTTGCGCACAAAGAATTTCTCCTCTCGTTCTCCCGATAATGCACCACCAATCGCCGACCATCGTCACCGTCGTCGTCGTCGTCGTCATCATCATCATCATGATCATCATCATCATCATCATCGTTGCCACCAACCTTTTTTACATTTTCTTTTTCTTTTATTTTCTTTCTTTCTTTCTTTTGACGACAACGACCATAACAGACTCCGGAATTTCAACCTCCGTTGGAATCTCATCATCCTCGTTTTGCAGGGAAACGATCTTGAAAAGTTCTACTATTAGAGTCGAACGTTCAGAATAAATTCCTTTCACTCCTTTCACCCGATCGTTAGATCCTTCAATGTCGTCGATCGATACAACGATACGATCGTAGCCAGAGATCGATCCACTACGTGGGTATTGTGATTGCATGGAAAATTTGTTGTCGTTCGTTTGGAGTTTTCTTTCTTTTTTTTTTTTTCTTCTTGCTTCTGTAAAAAGCGTCCATCCAAATTGACGTTCGAAATTCGTTCGTAAGTTCTTTTTCTTTTCTTTTTTAATCGATATCGGACACCATGCTTTTTTAACGAATATACTTGGAAATATATATTTGTTCGTTTAACGAGATAAAAATTAGATTTGACAAAAAAAAAAAAAGAAACCTCTCATCCAAGATTCTCGGTTTTGTTGTTTCCGCCCGGGATCGAACCGGGGACCTTGTGCGTGTGAAGCACACGTGATAACCACTACACTACGGAAACGTTGAAAACTACGTACTTCGTTCATAGAAATCTACTTAAGGTTGACAACTTTTTATTTTATATAAAACGTAGAAATATATATATATATATATGTATATATTTTTTTATTTTTTTTTTCCGTGCAATGAAAAACTTATATCATATCCGACGTCCTTTCATATTTCCCTTCAACATCAGTTATATACATAAAACTTGTTATACATAATTATGATTACCACTGTATAACATAAAAATTATAATATACATATGCATGGAAAGAAAAAGAATATTACTGTAGAACGGTACAAGCTATATCGTTATACTCAACAAACTGTGATTGTTAATTTGCGATAAATTATATAATTACACTAATAAAACATATACATATATATTTTTTTTTCTACGCATCAAAAGAAAGAAGAAATTCGATCGGTGATCATCGACATACGTTTAGATCGATTCTCGTTCGAAATTTCGTCGATTCGAAAAGATCGAAACGATTCATAGATCGCTCATACATAATAGAAAGCTCCGACTTTCTGGAGGAAGCAATGAAAACGTTCTCGTTCGGTTTAGTCGTTTGCTCGATCCGATCCGATCGTTCTCGCTCGCTCGTTCGTTCGCTCGAGGACGCGGCGGGACTCGTCGACGACGGCAAGAGAAACTTTTACTTTTGCTAGAGAAAGTGCACGCTCGCGATGCGTCGTCTTTCTCGTTCGACTCGGGATTTTTTTTTCTCTCTTTTTTTTTTTATTTCTCTTTCTTTACGATAATGCAACGCGTCGTCATAATCGGACAGACCGAATCGCGTTCACTCTCGTTCATAATATTATAATACTTAATCGAACGATACGAGGCGATTAATGAATTAATAATTATTGAAATGTTTATTTCGAATAATTAGCAGAAATACCAGCGCAAACACGAGGCGCACACGAGTACGAGTAAAAAGCAAATGATACCGTCCTATCTCTGCCACCGATTCGCGGAACTTTTGAAATTGCAATATTTATATCCGTCGTACGTACCCAATTAAAAATTAATGATTGGAACAAAAAGAAAAAACAGAAAAAGAAAGATAGAAAGAAGGAGAAAAAAGTAAAAAAAAAAAAAAAAAAAAAACCGGTCTCGTTCGAAGTACGTTGGAATCGTTTTCAATGTTCTTTTTTTCTTCTTTTTTCGTCTCCATACTCATCGACGCGAGTCTTTACTCGAGTAAGCTAACCGAACGAGCGAGTATTTTTTTTACGAACGATAGATGGACGATTTGAATAGGAACAACTAAGGGGCCGAATATTCTCGCTCGTTGACGTATAACAAATATATCATTTATTTTCAAAGTGAATTTTCTTCTTCTTCTTCTTCTCATTCTTCTTTTTCTCATCCTTTGCTTTTCGTTCCGTTCGCCGATATATCTTTCGGGTTTTCCGAGCGGTCGTAGGGTCGGTCGTTTGGTCGGTTGCATTTTCATCGTTCGTCGATTTCAACGATACCTCGAGCGTGTGATACTTATAGAAAGAGTAAGTGCGCGACCGCATTGGAAAGCGCTGGTAAAACAACGCGTTAACAGCTTAACACATACGTACATACATATGTATATGCATATGTACGCGTATATATATATATATATATATATATATATATATATATATATATAGAGAGAGAGAGAGAGAGAGGGAGACAGAGAAGGAGCTATGCATGTCGTACTTACTTGAGAGCTATGCGCTATGTCGTTCGACTCGATCTAGTTCGAGCGATAAGCCGAGAACGTTCCTTTCGGAATTCGAGATTTGTTTTGTTTCAACTTCGCACATTGTTCAAACTAATCGCCTATGAAACTCTCGAAAATCATTATTTACCTCTCTCTCTCTCTCTCTCTCTCTCTCTCGGATATATATTTATTAATCATCCTTTTCTCTCCTTCCTATTATCTTCTCTTTATTATTATTATTTTTTTTTTTTTTTATATAGTTTTATTTTTATCTCGTAAAACAACAAAAACAAACAAAGAAATAAACAAAGAGAAGAAACGAGCCGACAACGATCGTTTTCGTTTCGACGTATCGAACGTCGACGTCGGTACAATATAAGTACGTAACCACTTGCAAAGTGATACAGCAATAACGCCCGATTGCCCCGCCTGCGATAAATTTACGTACGTATGTCCGTGCGATTTCTTCGATTTTCCCTTCAATTTTCACGCGTGTCTCGTACACACATCGGGTTCCGTTCATCGCTTTTTTTTTTCTCAATCTACAACGATCTTTATCGTAGTCCCGCACACGTTACAGTCGAAACCCTCTGTCCCTACTTCGCACCTTGTTTCCCCGTTTCGTGAAAGATTTATTGAAAATACACCTTGTAGTACGAGTACCGTTCGAGTAATTAACAACCATCCCGGCGTTATATTCGAAGGAGTTGCGAATTAAATAAATAAATAAATAAATAATTGAAACGGTAAAATAGTAAAAGAAAAGAAAAGGAGACGGACTGAGGAGGGGGAGGAGGGGCGTAGGGAAATGTGTTTTCTCGTTTAAAAGATCGACCCCGATTGTAACCGATTGCCATAATGGAAAGTAGAACGAATGGGGAAGGGAGGGAGGGCAAGAGGGAGGGAGGGAGAAGAAACTTTCAGTTTCACCGGTTGTCTTTCACTCTGCGTTAACCTCCATACCAGTTTGGAATATAGTTGTGCGCTCTCGATATCAGTTTCCGATCAGAAAAGTGTGTATAGCACGCGTAGCGATGCGTGTCAGACCGGCGCTTGGCAAATTGGGTTGCTCGCGCGATTCAGAATCGAGCCACCGTGAAAGTCTCCCCTCCCCTCCCCTCCCTGCCCCTCCCCCCCGTTAACGACACCTCGAATTCGTTTAGTCGCATTGTACGTACATCTACCATTTCGCTTTTTTCGTTTTTTTTTTTTTTTTTTTTCATTTTTGCGTGTACGTACGCGCTATGTATTATATATATATATATATACACATATATATACACGGTTATGTACGCAAGTGCCGCTTACGCGTTTTTCACGTACGCGTTTTTTTCTCACGGAAATAATCTCTCCTTTTGTCTTGGTTTTTCTGTTCTTCTTTTATTTTTTTTATTTTTTTCCTTTTTCTCGCGCGCGCTCGCCAATCGATACGTACGTGCACTACATTGTCTATGCTTTCGCATTCTTCTTTTTTTTTTTTTTTTTTTTTTCGGAACAACGAGCATTCAAGCACAGGCGATGCGCCAACGGTCCAATTGCAAAATAGAAATAGAAAGCCGGAGAATGTTTCTGATGTTTATTTGAAAAAATAGAACAGGGGAAAAAATGTTTTTGCCATAAAACATGCTGATACGCAGATATATATATATATATATATATATATATATATATATATAGGTACCTATTATTAATCGTATAAAAAACACACACACACACACACATGTATGTACTTCTCTTTTCTTTTGTTGTAAGTGTTTTCAATAATAGAAAAAAAGGACTAAAGAAAAGAAAAAAAAAAAAAAAGAAGAAGAAGAGAAAAGATAAAGATCCCAGGGGGGGATAAAAAAGATCATCTGTAACGCTTCGGTCGTACGATTGCCTCTGTTAAATTTCAAATTCGTTTGGAGATAATAAAAATCCATTAATTTAGCCTTTCGACATAAGTGGATACGTTAATAAATTAGGACAGAGACCGAGATCAGGTCGTTGGAAGAAAAAATAATTCATAAGGAGATTGTAAATATCTTTCGTTGTTTCTTTTTTTTTTTTTTATCATCTTCATCTTCTTTTTCCTCTCTCTCTCTCTCTCTCTCTCTCTCTCGTTCGATCGAAAGTGGTGACGCGGCTGAGTGGGCGATCGAAAGTAAAACGTTCCGCGAACGTTCTCGTAAGGAGTCCTTTAGCCTGTTCCGTTTGCTTTCCATCGTCGAGACTGAGGCTGGCCGTGATACTTAGCGAGCACGCGTCTCTGGTAAAAGCCGAGAAGAAAGTGGAACCCTCCCTCTCCGTTCGTACATTAAAAACGAAAGGAAAGATCGTATGAATCGCGCAACGTCGGCTACCGTTTCGAGATACTCACCAGGACGAATGGGATACTTTTCTTGTTTTACTTTTTTTTTTTTTGTCGATAATAAAAAATAAAATATATCGTCGCTTCTAGGATGAAATGACGGGACTGCGAGCGTTCGTGCGGTATAAAAGTAGGAGAGGGAGAGAGAGAGAGAGAGAGAGAGAGAGAGAAGAGAGAGAGAAGAGAGAAAAAAGGGACGAAAAGGAAGAAGGAAAACGCGAAATAATCGCGTGATCTTACGTACGATTCGACGAACGTTTTTGAAGAGAAAGAGAAAGAAGAAGGAAGAAGAGGAAGAAGAAGAAGAAGAAGAAAGGAAAGTTTATTCAAGGACGATTATTTCCGCCGTTTCTATGAAACTTTTATTGAAATACATAAATGATTAACGATTTAGAGATATACACGTATAAATTTTCCGCTCTATTCGGTTCGTGAAATTTCATCGGTAATATGTACGAAGAGGAGGAGGATAAGGAGGAGGAGGAGGAGGAGGAGGAGGAGGAGGAGGAGGAGGACAGGGATATGATATCTATCTCCAACATGCGGAACGATTTTATCGAAGAAAAATTCTATCCGAGGGAATATATCGTTTCCCGATGCATTCCAATCGGTAACATCGAGAATTCCTTAAGGAGTAGAAGAGAGTTGGTATTTTTGAAACGGTCCGTATTAAAAATTTTTATTTTCCCTCGACTTTTCACGGGGAAAATTCGATCAATGGGGAAAATTCGTTGGAGCGTGTAACGCCACGTTGTCTCTCTATGAACGTTTAATGATACGTACGTTCCGTTGAACCTTCGTAAAGATTAAGGGCTCTTTTTCGATAGATACGTACATTAATATTATACATTCGTACGTAACATATGTTCGATACATCTGTGCTTATGTATATCTATCCTATCGTATGGATACAAGTTTTCTCTTTAATTATTATTATTACTATTATTTATTTATTTATTTATTTATTTGTTTGTTTGTTTGTTTGTTCGTTTGTTAAGTGTACTTGGTCCCGAGTGTTTCAATGCCAACAAAATATTACTTTCGGAGGAAGAGACATTAAGTAGAACAAGACCTCGTGACCGCTCATTTGCCGCTCCGTTTACTCTTCCTTTATTTCTCAATCGGTTTCGTTAATACCGATATCAAAGCTTCGAGATACGTATATATACTACGTATGTACAGTTACACGTAAAGCGACATATGTATTTAAGAAAAATGTGCTTACGAACGAAACGATATCTCCTACATACATGGGCTAATACTCGATCGCCTCCTCCCTCCCAACTCTCCTTACTCTCCCTACTCTCCCTGCTACCACCCCTCCTTTTACTTCTGCCTATCAGTTCGCGCGATATAAAAATTAGTTAACTTATGGTTACGTTGCCTTCTCGCTGCTATTTTACATTCCACGGGTAACGTTACAAGGAGTCACGTGCTATCGCTATTCGTTGACCCATGTAATCAATATATATATATATATGTATATATAAATTTTTATTATATATATACATAGTATTATATTTACAGTTTATCAATCATTCGAGCTAACAGAAACGTTACCTTTTATTCCCTTTCGATGGAATATTTTTCTTCGATTGTATCGAATTGTCATTGTCGTCGTCGTCGGGGTCATAATTTACGTTTCACAAGCTTTAAGTTATTTTTCAATACTACGTGGTTTATTAAACTCGAAGGTCGTTTCCTTTGTTCTTTCTCTCTATCTTCCCCACCCCTCTCTCTCTCTCTCTCTCTCACACACTCTCATTTCATTCTTTATCCTTGTTATCGGCGTACACGTTCTCTCTTTTTTTTCTTTTTCGTTTTATTCTCTCTTTTAAACGTATTTTAATAAATAAATGTATCGAACGTGGCACTATCCTTCGCGACGCTTTTATTTTGACATTGAATTATCTGTAAACAAAGTCACTTATATGTTTGTACGTAAATACGTATTTAGTCGTCTCTCTCTCTCTCTCTCTCTCTCTCTCTATCTCGCTCTCGTTCTCTCGAAATATACCAAAATTCATCAGCGAAACGAGCCAATATCGTAAATAAGAGGATTTTCGAAAGCACCAAGAAAGAGAGATAGAGAGAGAGAGAGAGAGAGAGGAAGGACGAGACGAGACGCGAACGGATCCGGTGATGATACCGAGCCTACTCGATATCTAGTCGCTATATGCTTTTCTCTCTCTCTCTCTCTCTCTCTCTCTCTCTCTTTCTCTTCGGTTTAAATATATGTACGTATGTATATATAAGCAGCTCACGAGAGTACGTGTTTCTCGAAAGGTTCGCGCAGCGCGCTCGTTACGAGCGAAGATAAAGGCCCGACCTTGTCGCACGAAGAATTGATAAGAATTGTAATTCATATATCGTGGCCTT
The DNA here is from genome assembly GCA_918808275.2 of Dolichovespula sylvestris. NCBI lineage: Eukaryota > Metazoa > Arthropoda > Insecta > Hymenoptera > Vespidae > Dolichovespula > Dolichovespula sylvestris. The sequence goes on along the minus strand of OU964974.1, from coordinate 6,286,040 downwards.
GCGCATATTTACGGCTCGTGGCGACCTTCGGGCCGATCAGCGCGACCGCCGCAATAATAATTTTCGAGAAATTCGATCGGTTCGTAGGATAAAAGAAGCGTGTATTGATCGTGAGTTCGATATGGATTGTCGTGAAGCAAGTATGATTTATAAAGATATACGTTCGTGTACGTACACATTATTAATATATATATATATATATATATATATATATATATATACATATCTGTGTATGTGGCAAGTAATTATATCGATAATTTACGAGTAAACTGTAAAATCAAGCGTACCCTCTGATTGGGCAATTTATTTAAAAATGAGATTTCTGTATGTCTGTCCGTCGACACGGACGAAACATTGAGACATGTTTCGAGGAGCGAAGGGAGACGTAAACAATTTTTGTTTTATTTATTTTATTTTATTTTTTTTTTTTCTTTTTAATTTATAAGCAAACGATAGAATAATGGTTATAACGTTCGAATTGTCGCGTGCGTTTACGTTTGACCGTTTCCCTTGTTTCTCTTGCTCTTTTTCTTTTCTTTAGAACAAAAAATGGCCAAATTCGGAAGGGAAGCTAAAAAGGCGACGAGGCGTTGACGTAATCATCCGGTTGGTAGTTCTTCTCTCTCTCTCTTTCTCTCTCTCTCGTCTCGTTGTAACGTGGACGAGAAACAAATGCGGGAAGCGAGATCGGTAGGTACGACCTAAATATTGTTTCTCGGCCGATTGCACAAGCTCCGAACGGAGAGAAGAAGCCGTTTGTGTGAAGCCGAGGAATGAGAAATAAAAAAGGAATGAAACGAAATGAAATGAAATGAAAGGAAAAGAAAAGAAAGGAAAGGAAAGGAAAGGAAAGGAAAAGAGGCCAACGACCAGAGTGTGGATCGTACTATAAAGGTCTGGCTCCCTTAAAGACACGAGAGAGATATTTACTCGGCCATCTTGTGAAAGCGCGAGAGAGGACGAAGAGAAGCACGTGGCCCCACGTGGACCGATCGGATCACGCTTTGTCGTTCACTTTCGAGTTTCACCAAGTTATATCTCTACCCACGTGGCGTCGTCGTTCGATCGATCGATCGTTCGTTCGTTCGTTCGATCGTTCGATCGTTCATCCTTAGATCTTTCGAAGATTCATATCGAGTTTTCTAAACGTTATCGATGGGATTTCGGAATCGTCGCGATCTTAGAGATAATATATATATATATATTTTGTTCTCTTTTTCCTTTCAAATAACGCAAGATAATCGTCGCTTCAAAATACAATTGATATTAATTATCGTATTAGATGCGTTATTTGTCGCGATGCTTTGCGACGTTACTTACGACAAGTAGGATTAATAAATATTAATTCGTCGGGGTTACGACGTTGACGGGTACGGTTTTTGCTAAAGATATCGGGGGAGGGAGGCGAAGGGAACGGAATGACCCTTACGAAAGGAGCGTAAATTCGAGATATTAGGACTGTTACGCACGCGCGTATATACACACACATATAGATATATATATATATAATAATATCGTTGCCGAATCGTTCGTCTAAGTTTTCTCTTGTATAAGAGTTTATGATAGATATATAAGGATGGTACAACCAACCATCCAGACGGTCGTATCTAATTGTTGACCAAAACCGATCCGATCATCCGACTTTAATCGTTCTTCTTCTTGCCGGTGGCTCTTCTAATGCTCGCGCGCGCGTGTCAAGGGCGCCATTTGATTCGAGTCACACGTGCCGCTTTTTAAACGCCCGTATTTCTACGCTCGAAGAATAAGAAGAAGAAGAAGAAGAGGAGGAGGAGGAGGAGGAGGAGGAGGAGAAAATGAGAAGCCAGATGAGTTCGAGCGTGAAATCGGTTCTTCTTTCTGTTTCTTTCTTTTCTTTTTTTATTTATTTTTATTTTTATTTTTATTTTTATTTTTTTTTTTAAGAACGAACAAACGAAAGCACATTCGTCCGTACGTTTTATGATCGATTTCGGCGTAACGTCTCCCTTTTAGAAAATGAATTTTTCACTCGTCCGTTTTTTCCTATCTTTCTAAATAATAGTATCGCTCGTTTTCAAACGACACGAACCGAGATCTCGAAATGGCGGCGGCTGCGGGGGACGTTTTACGAGCTCGTTTTCAATTCGCCGGGTTAAACGTATATTCTAGTACGGACCGCTAGTACGCGATAAAACGCCGTGCGTGAATACTCGATGGTATTAGATAGTCATGGTGTAACCGTATGATGACGTGTCGTTTCAACTTCCCCAATTGTATGAATTCGAATCGTTAACGAGAATATATCCTTGTTATTTCGATATAAAATGAACAAATAAACGTGTTCGAGACGTGTTAATACCACTCTTCCTGTCGTCGGTCGTTACGCGACTATATCTAATAATAAATAAACAAATAAATAAATAAATAAATAAATAAAAAGAGAAGACGAACATGTGTATTTAGGGTCTTAGGGTCGATTAAAATAAATAAAAAATAAATAAATAAATAAATAAATAAAAACATACGAAAGACTCATTGCAAAGACGTCGTTGAAATTTGAGGGCAAAAAGAAATGTCGGAGACTCGAGAGTTTTCATACGTAGGATCTCTGTTTCCATCGAGTCATGCTCGAGGGAGAGAAGGAGGAGGAGGAGGAGGAGGAGGAGGAGGAGGAGGAGGAAGCAATAGAGAGGGAGAAATCAGGGAAAGAAGAGGTCGATCGTGCCAAGAAGAAGAATCACGACACGCGAGTAAAAGATAGCCGTCCACTCTCGCTGTCGGACGACGTCGAGTGAAAGTAAAGGGATTTACTTTTGCTACGTCTCCTTGCGAGCGAACGTACTTACATACATACGTACGTACGTACGTACATACATACATACATATCTCTCTTTCATCTCTCATGCTTTTCTCTTCCCAGTAAACAGACGGACGAAGTTCCCTCCGACCCCTCTCGAGAAACAGCTGACGCTTGATGATGCTACACTCTCGTCTAACTTTCTTCTTTCGTAAAAAAAAAAAAAAAAAGAAAAAATTAAATCTAATTCATTTACAGAGAACAGATCTAGTAGTTATTACTTTTAGATTCGTCAGATGGAGATAATTATGACGATCGATATTGTATACCAAACGACGTACGTACTTTATATATATATATATATATATATCAATTAATAAAAAATAAAATCACGGGGATATACGTATCCCTGTCTTTTTTTTTCCTTCCTTTCATCTCCGTTGGAAAATCTAATTTCTTATTGTCATTCAATGTCCGAACGAACGGACTTTGCAAAAGACATTGCAATCGCGTTAACATGCCTGACGTAAGACGATCGTTCCTTCTGATTACGCGATCATTGCGAATTACGAACATGTGGAGGAGATCGTAAATTTTTCCTTTGGTAGACCGAGATCGAAGGAAGGATACTTTGTTTCCTTTCTCTTTTGTCTTCTTTTTTCATCTATGTTCAAGGTACGACGAACGCGACGGAAAGGAGAGGGAGGGTAAAGTAAAATTAAAATGTATATCGTTGTTTAACGAATAGAACATTTTCTGATTAGGATTACAACCGAGAAATATATATACATATATATATATATATATATATATATATATATATATATATATATATAAAAGAACAAATAGATTACGTATTTACGTACATATTTACTTGCGTAGTCTGACGTATACGAGCGTAATAAACAATTCGTATAATGATACGCGTTAACGTAATCGGTATCGTTCATGAAAGATTAGCAAAAAGAAAAAAAAAAGCGAAACAAAAAAAAAAAAGGAATTAGAAGGAAAAAAAAAGAAATTATCTCCCTCTTCGTCTTCGTCGATTTCGTTCTCGTTTCTTCTTTCTCTTACTCTCTCTCTCTCTCTTTTTTTTTTACTTTTCTTCGTCGCGCTCACGGAAAAATTATTATCTGGCGCCTATCCAAACTTCTCGGCTCCTCGTCGGACTCCGACTCCTCTCGGTCGTAATAACCGTTAGAAAGTATTTAATCCTAATCCTGAATTCACGGCCGACCGTCAGACCGTCAGACCGACCGACCTTCCGCGTCTCCGCGTAGCTAGAATTATTCGCATATAATCCAAGGTCGTTAATATTCTTCCTCCTTTTAATAATCGTTTGCACGTTTACCTTTACAACGTACACATACATATATTATATAATAGTTGGTCTTTGATCCACGATCAGGTTTTACGTCACCTCAGACGTGTATGCACATACGTACACGTACGATCTAATCGTATCTAATTATTTAACTTGAAACGTACCGTACGTACGTATATAGATCTCGGTATTCTCGCGTTAATGGAACGTAACATTGATTTTCTTTTTATCCATTGAAAGAGTGAGACAGAGAGAGAGAGAGAGAGAGAGAGAGAGAGAGAGAGAGAGAGTATTATTTACGTGGATCACACGGCTGATAATAAATTAGCCGAGATAAATCATTCTACGAAATTTTAAGGCAAACGGATAAGATTAGTCAGCCTCGATCTTATAGATTTCTACGAAACATCATGAGTGACGTTTTGTAAGAACAAGAGAGAGAGAAAAAGAGAGAGAAAGAGAGAGAGAGAGAGAGAGAGAGAGAGAATAAAGTTTGTCGGTAGTCGGTCGTCTGTTCGTCTCACCCTACCCTCCCTCCCATCCTCCCAACACTCACCCACCCTTCTCACTCCACGAAACTCCAGAGTCTCTCTCGATTCGATTTCGTTTCTTGGAATATCAAACTGGACGACGATGTTTCCCAAAGTTTCTCCATTAAGGGGTCGCTTCCCTTCGTATTTCTCTGTGGAAGTTTTTTTTTTTTCGCGTAGAGTTGACTGTCTCTTCGTTCCCAGCCTGCATACTAACCACCCACCGACCCACCCTCCCCTCCAACACCTTCTCGTATATTCGCGTTCCTTTTCTCGTTTGTTCGTTTGTTTCTTTTTTTCTTTGTTTCTTTTTTTTATCTTCTTCTTTTTCTTCTTCTTCTTCTTCTTCTTCTTTTATAAACGTTTCTTTTCACGCTCGTAAACCACCCACGAAAGGTCCATAGATTTTGGAAAATTACGCGACCGCCTTACCGGCAAACGGGACAATCAAATTCGAGGGTTTACAGCTACGTGCCGACACGCCCGGGACTACGCGCATTCTCTCTCTCTCTCTCTCTCTCTCCCTTTTTCTCCTCCTTTTTTTCTTGTTTATATATATATATATATATTTTATTTATCTTTTATTTCTCTTGTCTCTTTTTGCGTTTAGTTTCGTGTCACACCCAGTTGCCGAGAACGACGTCCAAGGTATTTTTCATTTTCTTTTTTATGCTTTTTATTTTTGTAGGTATTATATACATACATATATATATATATATATATATATATTTTTATTTTATTATCATCATCGTCATTATTATCATTATCATTATTATTATTATTATTATTATTATTATTATTATTATTATTATTATTATTATTATTATTATTGTCTTTCTTTTTATCCACCTACCAATATTCCAATCTTTACCTTTTTTTTTTCTTTTCTTTTATCGTCGAAGCGTATCGTCGAAGCGTATCATCAAAGACCGTCGAACGCTCCGCAAAATCGAGCTTTTCATCGATTTTTATCGTCGTGGGCGTGACATTATTCGAACTTAATATTAAATTCTAAAACAATTTTCAGGCTATTTTATATATATATATATATATTATCCTTACGAAAGAGAGCTGCGTCGTGTGTCCGGTGTATATTCGTATTAAAAGAAAAAAAGAAAAGAAAGAACAAAAAAATAAAATAAAATGAAATGAAAAAAGAAAGAAAAATCTATCGCGTGTAAATAGCATTCGAAATTCCGATCGTTCCTCGTTTTATTCATTTCGAGATTCTACATCCCCTTTCACCGATCGAGTACGAATTCGAGAATCTCTCGATAAAGAGAGAGAGAGAGAGAGAGAGAGAGAGAGAGAGAAAAAAAAGAAAAAAAAAGAAAACTCGAGCGGATTAACATTCCTGGGATTTAAAATGCACCGAACATTCCTTCGACATTAATATTTCTTTTCTCTTCCTAAATATATTTCCACAAATATTTCAAATGTTCGAATTTCTTTTGTCATACTCATGTAATGCATATATACAATATATATATATATATATATATATATCTAAACGATGCAATCGATGATGCAACGTACGATACAATTATCAAGATCGTCAACGATTTAGGAGATATATCGTTCGCGTATCGTGTACTTTCGTGAAATCGTTATTACATATATCTGATTATTCGTCTCTCCTTTTAAATCCGACGTTTCCGGAATTATATAAAGAAAGATGGAGATACGGGGGTTGGGGTTGGGGCGTAGTAGGAGAGGTGGTGGGAGATGGATGATGGGTTGGTGGATGGGTGGATGGGACCTCCAAAAGAATTATCGTTTTTTCGATTGGAATAGGAAATGATAAATGAGGAGTAGGAACATCTGAAGGTGGCTCGAATCCCCTATGGACACTTCTGGAGTGTTGAGGGTGGAGGAGGAGAATAAGAAGAGGGAAAAGAAGAAGAAGCAAGAGGAGGAGGAGGAGGAGGAAGAGGAGGAAGAGGAGGAAGAGGATGACGACGAGGAAAGGGGAGGTGGCTAAGGAGAAGATGTTAAGATACCAAGCGGATAGCCATATACACTCTTGTTCTGTTCTGTACTGTTCTGTACTGTTCTGTACTGTTCTGTTCTCTCTGGTGCGTCTCTCTCGCTACGGGGGACACTAAAAATATCGCGAAAACACCTTCTCGTGCGGAGTCGAACAATGAGAGTCCGTGTTTATTCTCCTCTCCTTATTATTATTGCCCGGTCGACCGTAGGAGAGCCGTAAGCGCGCCTCTTGAAGGGCAAGCGTGGGCGAGAGAGAGAGAGAGAGAGGGAGAGAGGGAGAGAGAGAGAGAGAGAGGAGACCGAACGAAAATGGCGCGTGTACGTGCCTCCTCTTCTCCGCATTTTCTTATTCCTCTTCTTCTTCTTCTTCTTCTTCTTATGCATTCTCAAACATACATATATATATATATATATATTTCCTATATATATGCATATTATATATATGTGTGTGTGTGTGTGTGTTAGGTATAAACATATAGAGAGGCACAGCCAAGCGAATAGTCCTGTTCATGCGCGCAAATGTCAATGACGTTTAAAAATAGTAAGCGGACTGCCCGAGAACGTCGTCTTTCCAGATATACTGGAACGCTTCTCTCTCTCTCTCCCTCTCTTTTTCTACGTCGCCCATCGCCGTCAATATCAGCCTCGTAGAGGTGTATCATGATCCTGACCTTGAATCGACCCTCGACCCTAAACTAAGTACGTCCATCGAGGGAACTCGAATGGGCTTACGTATATATATATATATATATATATATATATATATATATATATATGTATGTATTTGTGTTCACGCGCGCGCACTAGAGCGAGAAAGAAAGAGAGAGAGAGAGAGAGAGAGAGAGGAGAAGTTCAGTTCTCATTATCCTTGCAGCAGATGGCAGTGGTTGACTTTGAACGAACTGTGACCTCTCAGTCCTTCGATCCTTTCTGTCGTCTCTCACCCTTCCCTTCCTTCCCTCCGTCCTAACGTCCGTCCCTTCCTCCGTTTAATTTTTTCTTTCTCCCTTCTAAGCACAATCGCTACTCCCCTAGATTGACCTATTATACTACCCCACCCCCCCTCTCTCTCTCTCCCCCTCTCTCCGATTGATCTGCGTAATTTCATTTAAGGATTACGAGCTCGTTTAATTCGATTCCTTCCTTCTTTTCTCTTTTATATCTTCTACTTCTTCTTCTTTTTTTTTTCTTTTCGGTGATTTTAAAAATTGTATTAAGTCTTATATATATATATATATATATATATATATATATATATATATACACACACACACATATCTTTTTATTTTATCTTCGATCGTCATTGTAACAAAGAAAAGTTTTAATTTGCTGTTCTAAGCGTAACGAACGAAAGACGATACGTATTATCTCTCTCTCTCTCTCTCTCTTTCTCTCATTTAATAGCACGGGACGCAGCAGTAGTCAATAATAAGAATGAAACTTGAACTATTTACGACCTTGAACAGCATGTCTCTCATAATGATCGTGTGTTCATCAGGTAAAAAGAGTTAAGAGACCGGCTTTTAGTCGACTTCTAGTCGACTCCGACTTGTACGGTCCACAACCTTGAGGGATCATAGTTTACATTGATAGAGACAGAAGAAAACAGAGAGAGAGAGAAAGAAAGAGAGAGAGAGAGAGAGAGAGAGGGGGGGAAGGAGGGAGGGATCGATACGGAATGGTATTGTTCGTCGAAACGGTCGTTCGTTCTCGAAAGACCTTGGGGATCTGCCTTCTCGTTCATTGAATTATCGCTACGTCAAACGATCGATTTCAATCGGCCAAATAACGCGATAACGCGTGTTTCGTTTGTTCTTTAACGCGAGATATAAACAAAGCTTTTATTTTATTTTTTTGTTTTATATTTATATATATATACATATATATATATATATATATTCTTAGAACGAAATTAACTTGGATCAAGTTGCAGTTGCCTATTTATCGTCACTTCGTTTCTTTCTCTCTCTCTCTCTCTCTCTCTCTCTCTCTCTCTCTTATCGTATAATTGTTAACAACTTTACGTGGAATTTCCTTGTTCTTTCCTTCTTGCGTGGATTTTGTTTTCTCTTCTTTTTTTCTGTCATTTTCGTTCTTCTTTTCGCACTTATTTTTCTTTTCTCTCGAAAGATTTCAAAGTAAACGCGTAAAGGTCGTTTCGTTACTACGAACTCGAATATATCGATAATCTATTATAGTCGGTTTTCGGTTGGTTTTATTTTTTTTCTCTCTTTTTTTTTTTTTTTTTTTTTTTTATAACGAGCAAATAAATAACTGGGTCGAGGCGGGGGAGAGATGGAGGGGAAAATCATAGTTTCTTCTTCTTCTTCTAAGAGAAATTTAGAGAGGCTTACGAAAAACAAACAAGTGGTATCGGATATTTCGGTAGTTCGGAACAAGGGCGAGATTTTGAAGATTCTAAAAAAAAAAAAAAAAAAAAAAAATTGTTGAACTCGTCGTCATTCCGGCGTCTCGTTCCCTTTCGTTATCATCTCATACCGGGTGACTCATTTGTCTTCGTCTTCTTCTTCGTCTTCTCTTTTCTTCCTTTTCGTTTCGTTTTTTTCCTTTCTCATCTATTTTCTTTTTTTTTCTTTTTCCTCTTTTACGTTCGACGTGTCCGATGCGCGCCCACGAATCGACTTTATCATCATCGATGAGGAAAGGAAAGAAAAGAAGAAAAAAAAAATAAATAAATAAATAAATAAATAAGAAAAAAAAAAGAGAAAGAAAAAGAAGACGTCGCAAGTCGGAGTCGTCGCTTTGTTATTTTCTCGCTTCACGAGTTTAGATTAAATCGAAGAAACTCTCTCTCCTCTCTCCTCTCTCTCTCTCTCTCTCTCTCTGTTATTCTCATTTTTTTTTCTCTCCCATGATTTCGAACGGCTTCATTTTTATCGATGATCGCATCGGATTTTCATCGCAATTCTTTTCTTATCGAATAAAAGTTCGAGATTCTCTCTCTCTCTCTCTCTCTCTCTCTCTCTCTCTCTCCTTTCCATTTCTTTTACTTTCTTCCTTTCTCCTTTACCATTCGACCTTCCTTTCTTCTTATCCGTGATTATCGACGATCGAATAAAAATTTTTTAGCGGAGATCGGCCTCGGTTTTACAACAGCAATTCTTTCTCTGTCGAAATGGGAGGATTAAAAAAAAATGAAAAAAAAAAAAAATTCTTAGGAATCATTTACCTTCTCTCTCACTCTCTCTCTCTCTCTCTCTCTCTCTCTCTTTTTTCTTCTTCGGACGACACAGTAGGTGAGCTCTTGGTGTTTTAGAACGCGTTACATTAACGACCTAAAAGTTACTTTACTAAATTACTAAAAGCCGGTTGTCGCTCATTAACGTGGCACGAGAGCGTGCGTCCGCCATCCGTGCGTGCGTGCGTGCGTGCGTGCGTTCACGGACGGTTTCTGAAAAGACGTCCTTGACTTGCATTCGACGCCATCCGCGTCGTGTTTAACGGCAAACGCGTAAGAGAACCGATGTTACATACAATACAATGCGAGGCTAGGTTGCGTCGAGACTCGCTATCGTTCTAGGACGTTTATATTCAAACAAATTGAATAAATGTTAATTCATCGATAACATCGAATGGTTATTTCGAATGGAATCGTACGAAACAAGGAAAAAGAGAGAAAGAAAGAGAGAGAGAGAGAGAGAGAGAGAGTTAGAGGGAAAAGACGTTCCTAATCATACGGAACATGCATAGAAAACGTATAGAAATGTTTACTGGACGTGTCAGACGATTGAGATGCGATAACGACCAAGTCCCGGGGAAAAAGAACCATCGTCAATTTTTTTCTGAACTGTGCGTAAAGGTCAGGGCCAACACGGAAACGCTTCGTTCCGTTTATTTTATCAGAATTATCGATCGACGACGACGACGACGACGATGTGTGTGTGTGCGCGCGCGCGTACGTTTTCGCGTTCGCATAATTAGCTCGATCGAACGGAAAATTTGTCGGTTTTTGCTCGATGGTGAATTGCGTCAATTTTGGTCTCTACCTATCCTCCTCCGATTTGCCGTCCGTCCGTCCGTCCGTCCGTCCGTCCGTCCGTTCGATTTTATTCGTTTCATTGTTTTATCGACAATATCTCGTAATAATAATAATAATAATAATAATAATAATAATAATAATAATAATAACAGGAGGTGAAAAAAAAAAGAATGTCCATTACAAATCTCGCGGAATGTGATATATCTTTTTTCTTACGTTTTGTTTCGTTTTTTGTTGGCGCGTTAATTTATTAAAAAATTCTTACGACCTTTCGAGAGCAAGTCGATAGAGAACTGAGGAAGAAAAAAAGAGAGAGGGGGGGGGGGGGGAAGGTAAAAAAAGAGCACCAAAAAAATGAAAGAAAAAAAAAAAGAAAAAAAAAAGAGGAAAGAAATAACTAGCCAACCGATGAAGATTAATTCGCGAATATGCTTCGTTGACTTTTAACGGTCGTGTTTTCGCGGTTATCTCGCGTTAAGCTCTTTGTAAATCTGACGTTATCGGTTGTCGCGACTTCTCCTTTACAACACGAACGTTTCGGCGCCCGTAGCGCCTCTCTCTCTCTCACACACGCACACACACTCTCTCTCTCTCTCTCTCTCTCTCTCTCTTCCTCTCTGCTACCCCCGTCGATTTACTTGTAAATCTTTTTTGGGAATATTTAAAGAGTAAAGTTTAAAGAGCTCATTAATTCAACGAAGATTACCGGTCGATTACGATATAATTAATATGGATTGTACTTACGTATCTCACCCTCCCCTTTTGTTCCGTAACGAATAAAAAAGAATATATATATATATATATATAATCAATCGAAATTAATGAAAATTAATTGCGGTCTCGTTCGATAGGAAAATTTTCGACGAGCTCCCATCGATGAAGTCATCTTGGTTCTGCTCTTTTTACAATTTTTTTCTCTCTTTTCTTCTTCTTCTTCTTTCCGACGAAATTCTCAACGATACGCTTATTTAGGAGCGTTAGCTCGTTACGGTATTCGTGCATGCGTGTACGTGTTTCGATAAAGACAGCAAAAGAAAAAAAGAAGGAAAGAAAAAAAAGAAAAAAAAAAAAAAAAAAAAAAGAACGGAGGATCCCTCGCTCGAAGATAACATCGAATTAGTAAAATTTTATCTCTTTGTTTTTTGTAATTTTTGTTTTTTTTTTCACTTTTTTCACTCCCTCTCTCTCTCTCTCTCGAGAGAGAGAGAGAGAGAGAGAGAGAAGGAGAGAGAGTCGAAAGTCGAAGGAAATTTTTTGCAATTTTTTTTTCGCTCGCGCATCCGACGATAGCCTATCGATATTTATCGGAATCGATCTCTTTTGAGAATTCCTTTATTCTCGCAAGAGCGGAAGGAACGAAATGTTGGTACATAATGTATATAATCGAGGATCTACGAAGACGTGCGAGGTAAATATCGTTCGTTTCTCTCGGGCTCCCCTTCCATCTCATGAACCCTTCAGAGAGTGAGAGAGTGAGAGAGAGAGAGAGAGAGAGAGTTTGGACTCGACGATGTTCTCTCGGCATTCCCGTGTCCTCGTCTACTGGTATTTGAATCGCAAATGGACGACGACGACGGGTCGCTTCGATGGGTTCAGCCAGACGCTTTGTGTGTCAAGGATACGAACTTTTGTCGAGAGAACACAGCGCAGCATCGTCGTACGGTTCCATCTCTCTCTCTCTCTCTCTCTCTCTCTTCTCTCTTCTCTCTCGCAACGAGATCGGGTCTAACCGAACACGAGCTACGATGATGTTACACGTACAACATAACGTACGCTGTCTAAAGCGACCTATGTATGCCTAACCAACGAATATATAAACGCCACGATTTTATGTATTTTTTTAACCTCCTCCATCTCACCTTCGCTTTATTTTCTCGTTTCTTTTTTTTTTTTTCTTTCTTTCCTTCTTTCTTTCTTTCTTGCGCTCGTCGCTCTATTTCTCTTTCTTTACCTTTTTTTTTCTTTTTTCCATTTTTCTTCTCTATACGTATTAGATACTTAAAATCGGAGCTCTAGATAGATATCTAGTACTCTTCCTTAACACAGGGAGTACAATTTTCATATATATATATATATATATATATATACACGTACATACATACATACATACATACATTCATACATCTATCCGCTTTGATTTATCCGTCACGAACAAAAATGCAGTAGATATGATATAGATATTGTATCTTCGTGGAAAGTCTTTTTTCTTCCTTTCTCTTTATTTCTTCTTCTTCTTTTTTTTTTTTTTATGTATCCAATATCCAGATTATCGTAGGTTCAATGCGTCATCCCAAAGGCCACACCTTGGGAATGACGACGGAAGCTTCGTCTTCGATTCTTTCACTCTCTCCCATTCGATAAAACACGATTACCGAGTATTATAACGCACGCATATAGAAATATAAAAGATACGCGAATGGATAGATAAATGGATGGATGTATGGATGGATCGTTGGATGGATAGAAACGTTGGTTTTAATTCGTCGGTGAATGAAGCGTTACAAAAACGAATCCTTGAACCATTCATTCGCTCGCCAAAAAAACTTTTCTTTTCATCCCAGAACGCGATAAGACAATTTTACCGCGTAACTGTTCGACGTTTTCAAATCAATTTCAAAGAAGAAGAAGAAGAAGAAGAAGAAAAAGAAAATACAAAAATTGTATCCGCACGCATGCACGCATCCGTACGATCGAAACGTCCGATCTCGTGTCCCGTTATTTCGTACGAATATACTTTTTAATTTCAATTAAAATATATAAATTAATACGCGTAGTACGTATATATGGTCAACGTTTCGAATAGCATAATAAATCACGTACGACGGTGAACGAACGATTATTCGTCGGCGAAATTGAATTTTTATCATCGACTTACGTCCCGGTCAACGACAAGCTTTTCTTTCCATTTGGGAGAATCACACGAGTTAAATTCTATCCGTGCATAGGTATTTTTTTTACATAGAGGAACTTGAAAACGTACGCTCATGCAATTGCAAGCCGATTCTTCGATATTCAGACACACTCAGAATTCTATGACGACTTTCTCTTTATATATATATATATATATATTTAATCGCGTTACTTTCAATATCGATAAATCATTTTTTTTCTTCCCGCGTCCTCGGCTTTTGTTGTTTGATTTTTGATAAGGCACACATTGATCGACAGCGACAACATATTTCACAATGTAGTCGCATATTCACCGTGCGAATTATTTATTGCCATTCTGATTTTAAACGTCCTATTTTTGTAACTCGCGCAATTTTAGAAAGAGAAAGAGAGAGGGAGAGAGAGAGAGAGAGAGAGAGAGAGAGAGAGCCGAATGATTTTGAAGCCGTGATCGATACTTATGTAGTTTAGTCCGACAAGGGATATGAGTGATCGGGTTCGGTCAATAAATAATTTCATCTTGTTGTTTTCTTTCAAGAACGAAGGCTATATCCTCCTTGATATTTTAAAGTGCCAACGAGAAACGCGCCGGCTAAAACGCGTAACACCGAAATATTTCAGTATGTGGCTATCGTGAGATTTTACGTGACGATTATCTCTACATATGTGTATATTATTGATCCAGTGCCAAACGAAGCAATGTTTGTAACAGCATTAACATCGTACAATGTCAACATTTCCGTGATTCTTGGTACATCTCTCTTCTCTCTCTCTCTCTCTCTCTCTTCTTCTTCTTACTACAATATTTTTTTTTTTTTTCTTTTAAACCGTGAGTACCGAGCTACATAACTTTTAAGATTCTACGAACATTCGTATAAACGACGAATAAAGCAAATATTTGGCAAGGAAAAGATGCGTTCCAATTTCCTATTCACGAAATTATCATCGTCCTGAGGAAACCAAAAAAAAAAAAAAAGAGAGAAAAAGAAGAATGAAAAGGACAAAAGAAAAGAGGGGGAAGAAGAGGAAGGAAAGAGAAAATAAAGAAGAAGAAAAAAAAAAAAGGAAAAAAGAAAAGAAAAGAAAAGGACACTTCTAGATGAAGCGATAGATCGATAAGAGATGATTTAGTCGTGTGGCTCTCTTTCTTTGCATAATTTTTTTTCTTTTCATTTTTTTTTTTTTTTTTTGTTTAATATATTACGTTCATTTTTTTCTTTTTCTTCTTCTTCCTCTCGTCGCAGGAAAATAACTTCACGCACGTCGTCGATAGATGATGAGCTTGCGATAAGGCCGAGTCAAGGCCACGCGAGTTAACACGTGCCTGCCTCTCTCCCTCTCTCTCACTCACTCTCTCGGTCTCTCTCTCTCTCTCTCTCTCTCTCTCTGCTCTTTTTATCGGTCGCTTCCGGGTCTATTTTCGCGCGAGCTTGAAGGCGAACAGATTGAACCCGCACGGGTGGCCGTATTCCTTTTACTTCGTTCATTTATTTCTTCAAAGGAGTACCTCGCCATTGATTCGAAAGATAAACTTTTTTTTTTCTTTTCCCTACTCCTCTCTTCTCTACTCTTCTTTTTTCCTTATTCTTTTTTTCAACGTCGGTTCGAAGAAGACACTTAAAAAAAGAGAGAGAGAGAGAAAAGGAATTTCTTTTTTTTTTTTTTTCGTCGAGCCAAACGAATCTCGAATCCGGCTGAACATTGGCATAAGTTCGCGAGGTGAACCCCTTTCGAGAATACATTTTTGTTCGTATTTCTGTGAAATTCTTGTCTACGATTAAAGAGAGACGAGGTACGAGAGAATTTTATCCTGAAAACTTTTCGGATCGATTCATTAATCCTGATAATAAACGATCGATCGATCGATCGATCGATAACGGCGTGTTATGAATTTTTTTCATATTATTATCTTTCCTGTTTTTTTTTTTTTTTTTTTTTTTTTTTAATATAGCAATGATATACGCTAACGATATTTTCCGTCGTTGACATTTTCTAATCGAGTGTGCATTGAAAAGTAGAGACATACCCCTTGAATCCATAGTTATAAAAGGATATAGGACGAATCAATTGTATATATTCGTCTCAATTTAATATTATATCGGGTCTGCTGACGTCCTTTTTTAAGTATTATAATTTTTATACAAAAATTATACGTGCGTGTATATATCTTTAATTAAACTTACGGTTTTTAATTAATGAACATAACGATGCAAACATATTCGCGACAATTATATCACGTTAAATTATTTTAAAGATGCATAGTATCCCTTTCTCTCTCTCTCTCTCTCTCTCTCTCTCTCTCTCTCTCTCTCTCTCTCTCATCTATCTTTCGATGCCGCGAGAAATCGCAATAGCACCTTCGCTCGTAATGCCAGCCAACGACCTTGGCCTTGCCCGAATAAGACGCGGCCTTGAGGAGCAGCGATCGATGCGACCGGCAGCCGGTGCAACGGTGGAACTGGATCCAAACTGGTTCTCACGTGCTTTCTTGGTTTAGACGCATCGCGTGCATCGACTGCGCGCCTGCCTTTTACTCTTCTCTCTCTCTCTCTCTCTCTCTCTCTCTCTCTCTCTCTCTCTCTCTCTCTCTCTCTCTCCGTTTCGTCTCGTTCTTTATTCTCGCTCGTTGAACCGACGAACCCTCTCTTAGTAAGATACTTAACAACTCAAGTTTTGCACCGCAATAAATGAATAAAAATTAAAGGTATTTCATTGAAAAATTCTATGTGTGTGTGTGTGTATGTATGTGTGTGTGTGTGTGTGTGTGTGTGTTTTCTTTTCCCTAAGGATCAATCTAATTACATACGCGTTAATTAATCCCGATAAATTCCACGAATATTTAGCGGTGCATCGTACGCGCGTAAGAGAAGCAAAACGACGCCATTATCTCGTGAAAAGCATACCGTTCTCGTGTAGTTACGACATCGTTCCGATTCTTCGAAAGTTTCTCACGCCAGTCCGTGCATTCTTGCGATTCGACGCTATCTCCAATCAACATAGGTAAAGTATATACGTATATATATATATATATATTTTATATATACACACTTTATAAGTAAGTACTTACGCGATCCGTCTTTCGGAGATTTCTCGTCACGCGTTTTCTTTTTATTTATTTTTTTTTTTTTTATTTTTTCTTCTTCTTCCTTTTCCTCTTACGAGCATTTGCAAAACGATCGTAGAGTTTTCAAATTCATTTTAAATGCAATTGTCGTTCTAGGAAAGTCGGAATCTACCGTACGTAGAAATATATGTATATATATATATATATATATATATATCACTATATATTTATCGAAATAAAATCAGCGTAAAATATATACATGATATTTTAAAATATCCAAGTACCAACTCATTATGTCGATTTATCTCGAATTTAATAGCTTACTCAATTGATATGTTTAATTTTATTATCGCGATTAACGTACATTATAAAACGTATACGGAAAAGTCTTTCGTGTTTATAAAGAAAAAAGAAAAAAAAAAAAAATAGAAAAAAACCGGGAAAAAACTGCAATTAGATAACTCCCGTTTAGATCGCTAAACTGTACATTGTACTTACGTGTATCTGATGTATCTAATCGCTTGTATTTATACATCTCTATATTAGAAATGAATGTTTATAAAATTACTACAATATGATCGATGACGCGTTTAAATCGTCGCGATATGGTAATTAAGAAATTGACGATACTTTCATAATTAATGATACGACACGTACTTACCGTACATAGATATCGATTTTATGTAATTATTAGAAAAAGAAAAAAATCCAAAAAGAAAAAAGAAACAGTCACAAAGTCTAATAATTATTTAATGAACTTATAAAGAATTACGTGGATTGTTATGACATCGATACGAATACGACACAATTAACGAATAGTATTAATGATCGTGTTTACATCATCATCATCATCATATATATATATATATATATTCATTAACACGGTAAATTACATTAGCAAACATTCTTACTCGGATATGTTTATAAAAGAATCATTCTAATGAAAACGCATTAAGATTATTTCAACAGTATATCTTCTCGAATCATTTCAATATTTCAAGATTAAGGAATCGGTTAATAGGACACACACATGTACACGCGCACACGCACATATATATATATATATATATACATATAAATATTAATATACCAAAAAATAAATACGATCATAAACGAATCGAATTCATAGAAGGTGCGCTTAGACTCGACAAAAGGTGACGACGAAAGGGAGATTGAATTTAGAAGAGTAGGAAGCATAAGTAATAATAAAGAAGAAAAGAAAGAAAGGAAGGACGGAAGAAAAAAGGATCTCCTTTTCTTAATTTTTTTTCTTTTCATTCTCTCTCTCTCTCTCTCCTCCCTCTCTTTCTCTTTCTCTCTCTTTGGAGAAGTAAGTTCGAGGTCGGTCCTACGAGAAAATGAAGGGAGTCGCTTGGCTCGACAGAAATTCGAGACGAGGAGAGTAAGCGCGAGGATAAGCTTGGCGATTCTCGTTCGTTAATATCGCATATACATAAGAACGAGGAGAGCACGCACACCCTCCTCGGCCTTGGGGCTCGAAGAAACAACACCTCTCTCTCTCACTCTCTCTCTCTCTCTCTCTCTCCTCTCCTCCCATCTCCTTACCTCTCCTCTACTCTATTCTCCTCTCCTCTCCTCTCTTCTCCTCTCGTAACATTGCATAATGTTACGCGAGACGCGCTGCATAATCTTGCTCTTTTTTTCTTTTTCCCTCTCTCTCTCTCTCTCTCTCTCTCTCTCTCTCTCTCTCTCTGTCGAGTTTTTTTTCCTTCCTCTTTCTTCTTCTTCCTCTTCCTTCATTGCAATCGTACGTTATGTGCGCAGTGCAAAATCATTATCGACTTCTTGGAAGGACAAAAAGTTTACGTACGTGCGTGTAATGTCTTTTTTTCTTTTTATTCTCTCTCTCTCTCTCTCTCTCTCTCTCTCTCTCTCTCTCTCTCTCTCTCTCTCTCTCTCTTGTTGTTGAGAATATCCCAATAATTCAAGCTGGATCGACGAAATAACGATCCTTGATCTTTTTGAGATATATTCCTTCGTTTCAATTTTTTTTTAGAAACAGACATATATATATATATATATATATATATATATATATCTGTTATTTCTTCATTCGACTCACGAACGTTAACAATCAATAACGATGGCTAGAATAAATTCGGACGTTTGGCTTTAACATCTTAAATCATTTTCCTTTACCTTGAACGAAGATATTTATAGACCGCTTGTATTCTCTTCAATCTCTCGGGAATCTTATCGTCCGCGCGAAAAAACTACGATCTCTTTTTATACGCGCGAACGTTCCTATCGTGTCGTAGACAAGTTTCAATTGTTGGGGGCAAACCTAAACAAAAAAAAAAAAAAAAAAAAAAATAAAAAAAACGGAAGGATCTTAGCACGCCGAGGATTATTAAATCCTTAGCGCATCCAAAACTTATCCGCGTAAATCCGTGATAATTTCTCGGCCCGTTTTTTTTTTTTTTTTTTTTTTCATTTGCGATGACGACAATGCTCTTAAAACACAAAATCGTTCGCGCGCGACGAGGTCGCTTTTCGTTGATTGACAAATCTCTCCTTTTTACGTAAAAAAAAAAAAAAAAAAAAAAAAAAGAGAGAGAGAAAAAAACCTCATTCGTTTCCTTTCTCGTCTTTTATACTTTTCTTTCGCGTGGATTGCTTTTTTTTCGGGGGGGGGAGGGAGGAGGGAGGAGGGCAGGAGGAGGGGGGATTCCCTTTCTCTTTCTCTTTCTCTTTCAACACGAAGAGTACGCAACGCGGAAGTTGCGACGGTTGGTGGGTGGATCGGAAATTTTTTTTTCTTTCTTTTTTTTTTTTTTTTTTTTTTTTTTTTCATTTTTTCTTTTTCTTTTTTCATACACGTCCGTTCGGTTCCTTAGCAATTGATATCTCGCGTGCTCGTTCACCGGTAATCCTACTTCGGACAACGATGATTCGTGAGCAAGGACAAGGCCATTCGTTCACACACACACACACGCACACGCGCGCACGCACACAGAGAGACAGGTGTATGTCGTTCACACGCCTTATTACGCGTCTGACTTATTACGAAATATACTGTGACCGTAGGCGACAGACTGACACGCCAAAGTGTGTTACAAACATTCTTTAATGGTCAACGGATGATCGAATACGCAAATATTCCATTTACGAAAAATTGCGCGAGGGTAAGTGTTAGGGGGTAGGGGTTTGGGAGAGGACAAAAAAATGTCATCGAGACGGAATTTTACTCCCTGTATTTATTCTCCCCTTGTGTGTTCTCGTCCCTCTTTCTTAACCCCTCGTCCCTCTATCCTCTTCCACCAATCACCCAACCCCTTCAACGTTTTCTCTTTTCTCTCCTTCCCCGTCTCTCGAGATGTCTCCTGACCCCCCCTCCGTCCCTTTCTTAGGACGAAAAGAGGTCGGAGATGGAAGATAAATGGAGGTGGTTGGAAATGAATTTTTCCTCTCTTTTCTTTTCTTTTCTTTTCTTTTTTTTTTTTCTTAATCCTTTTTCCTCCCCTCTTTTTCTCTCCTTTTCTTTTTTTCTTTTCAGTCCTTCTCCTCCTTCTCTTGCGACCACGCACCTTACAAGCGTGTTCGATTTTGGGATGAAAAAATAGCACGTAGAATTGTTGCGAAAGATAATCGTCCGATCTACGTCGTATTATCGGTAGATCTAATCCCCCTCCCCCCATCGATCATCCTCTCTCTCTCTCTCGATCTCTCGATCTCTCGATCTCTCGATCTCTCGTTCTCTTCGATAACACCGACGTACGACTTTTGTAACGACTTTGACGTAAACAAGATCGTGCGTGTGAAAGAGGAAAAAAAAAAAAAGAAAAGAAAATTTAAAAGAAGACGAAAAGAAAAAAGAGAGATGGAGAAAAGCAAATAAATAGCGAGGAAAAAAGAGCCGTCTTTTTTCTCCATCTTTCTTTGCATTCTCTATTTCTTTCTTTCTTTCTTTCTTTTTTTTTTTTTTAATTTTTTTTTTTTAGATTTCCTAGTCCCGGCACTTCACTTCGGGGAACGACAGAGAAAGAGAAAAAGGGGGGAAACGATCACCATTACGCGCGTCGAGGCGTCCTTGAATGGATCGCGACGATCCCTTTTGGATCTTCCGCTACTAAAAGAGACCTCGAGCTTTTCTCTCGTCTTTCTCGTTTCTTCAACCGAGATCGATTTCTCGTGCCTACCGATCCGTATAACAATTAGACGATAGAAACTGACCGACCGTTAATTGTTATATTAATTAAATCGGATACGCAACGTACGTAATTATACGTACGTATATATCGCTGACGATGAATGAATCGTTTTAATTCGATCGATTAAAAATGTACTCATTACATTGGATCGATCGATTTTATCTTATTATTCGAATAACACTTTTTCTCTCTATCTATCTATCTATCTATCTATCTATCTCTCTCTCTCTCTCACTCTTTCTTACTCTCTCTTCCTCATTCTCTATCAGAAATTTTTTTCTGCTTAATCCCCCTCCCCCCTCTCTCTCTCACTTCTCTTTTCATTTATTTATTATATTTTTTCCTCAGGTCATTACTCGAATACTTAAAGCGTGTCGTAGGCCAACACACGCGCACGTTGCTCTCCTTTTTTTTCCATTCTTTTTCGTTTCTTTTTTTTTTTTTTTCTTCATCTTATTTTTCTGTCTCCTTTCATGTCTTCCTGGATTGGCTGTTCGCCTCTTGTATGCCTTTAACTCGTGCGTCTTTTCGACTTCACTATCCATCTGCTATCTGTATCTTCTCTCTCTCTCTCTCTCTCTCTCTTTTTATCTCTCTGTCTCTCTATCTCATCTCGTTTCTCATTCAATTTCAAGGACCAACGATGAGGAATACCGAACGATCGTAAGATTTGCGGCGACCGCAACCACGGCCGCGGCCCTCCCCCGACCTTACACCGCTGCCGCACGTGTTTCGTGTCCTCGACTGACTACGGCTGACCTTGAAATTTGTACGGTTCAAAGACTTCACGACATCATCGGACGAACGTTCGCGCGTGTATTTGGATCGACGGATTCTCTCTTATCATTCTCGTCGTCATTGTCGTCGTCGTATTCGTATTCGTATTCGTATTCGTTTTCGTTTTCGTTTTCGTAGTCGTAGTCGTAGTCGTCTCGCGTCGATTTTTCGAATAACACACGTAAATACGAAAAATAAGACGAATCAATTTGTATTTTCAAGATTACAACGTCCTCGTGTCGTACGACTTAATCGTAAAGTCGGCCGCGATCGCTCGTTAATTTTTTTCTTTTCTTTTAATTCACTCGACAATGGACAGACATTTTTGTTCTCTTTCAATTTCGTCGAGGAGTCCGTTCTCTCGCGATAACTAACCGAGCGCGTATCGTTAGCTAATACGAGCGTTTCTATCTTTTTTTTTTTTTTTTTTTTAGTATTCTTATTTCTTTCCAATTTCTTCTTTCGCACAGTTTCGTTAAAAAAAAAAAAAAAAAAAAGAGTATGCATCGGTCGAACGATTATATACGATCGACAATGATCTATCCCTCGATCGATGTCCGTCCATGAAAGAGATGCACGCGCACGTTCTTTCGACCTTTTACCTGTTTCTTTTACTTTTCTCGGCTTCCTTTAAATATGTATATATATATATATATCTTTTTTTTTCTTTTCTTTTTCCTTTTTTTTATTATTATTATTATTACTTAGGATCTGTGACGTGATTCATATGATTACATAAAAGCATATATGCGTATATATGAATATATATATATATATATATATATATATATACACGTATATATCTATAACTTCGTCTCTCTCTCTCTCTCTCTCTCTCGACTCTGCCCTTGTCCTCTCGTCGCACAATATATAGACGATCGATCGCTCTCGCACGTTTCTCTACCGATGGATTACGATGACCGCGAAGCGAGGCCTCCAAACGGATTCCAACACGAGGAGAATAGCCTTGCGCGATCGTTTCACCTCCTTCTCTTTTTCCATTTTGTAAGGCCCCCCTCCCTCGTCCCGCAGCGCCGTACCACTCCATTCCACCACTCCACTCCACTCCACTCCACCCCACCCCGCCCCGCCCCGCCAGTAACAATAATACTTCGCGGACTCGTGGAAGGTTATCTTAGCCGTGTGCGTTTGTTATCACGATCCGCGATATCGCCGTCGACGAATGATTCAGCGGGACGACGACTACGACTACTGCTACGACGACAACGATGAGTTCAAGTACGCGTCGCGTCGTCCCTCCGCACCCTCCCTCCGTCCTTCCCTCCTCGAAATCGCCCTCCTCGTCCAGATAACGTTCGATCTTTCATGGCCTTATTATCGTGGCAGTTAAGCGCGCACAGGTATTGATACATATTAATAATTATATCGCGCTCGAGTACTCCCATTTTTTCTTTTTTTTTTTTTTTTTTCGTACCATCGAAATATTTCTTTTCTCTCTCTTTCTCTCTATCTATCTATCTATCTATCTCTCTTATTCAGTCTTTATTTAACTGCGATTTTTATATATTTTTCTCTCTTTCGTTCTTTCTCCAAGTTGTTGTTGTTGTTGTTTTTCTTTCTTTTTTGTAATTTTCTCTTTCTTCTATATCTCTCTTTGTCTCTCTCTCTCTCTCTCTCTCTCTGTCTCTGTCTCTGTCTCTGTCTCTGTCTCTGTCTCTTCGTTTGCCGGTGATTCTAACATTTAACGAATATTCTATTTCCCTCGCTTCGCTCACCCACGATATTTTTACACGCGGACGCGTTTTCCTTCGTCACGTTAATTTCAACTCCGACGTAAGTTAAGTTCGATTCGTGCGATCGAACTGGAATAACCAAAAGTATTTTCACAATGGATTTGGGAAATGAACGAGGTTTGAACGCGATCGCGGACATTCGATTTATTTGCTTCTTTTCTTTTTTTTTTTTTTTTTCATCGCAGTAAAGGAGTAGAGACAAATTCGTAGCTTCTCGACGAATTCCTTCGAAACTCTTTCTTTTCTCTTTTTTCTCTTTCTTTTTCTTTTTTCTTCTTCCTCTTCTTCTCACTTTTACAAAACGTCGAGGCACATAAACGTTATGTCATCATTATGTATAGGCAAATGTGCCGGTGCCGAGAAACCTTCATATTTTTCTTCTTCCTCGTCTCTTCCTCTCTCTCTCTCTCTCTCTCTCTCTCTCTCTCTCTTTTTTTCTTTTCTTTTTTTTTCTCTCTCTCTAGTTAACTCCTATCAGAAATCGATACTCAAGGTCGGAGACGATTTTAAAACGTTCGGAAGCTGACGCGTCGGCTCGCGGTTCCTCCTCTCGTCCTTGCGACAGTTTTAGTTCATAAGGAATCTCTCTCTCTCTCTCTCTCTCTTTTTCTCTCGTTTAAATTTAGGGTCAGAAAGAGTAAGAGAGAGAGAGAGAGAGAGAGAGAGAGAGAGAAGAAAACCGAGGCCAACCTTGGACCGCGTGATAACGATTATCGACTATTCGTTTCATATTCCGAATGATTCACGCAAATGCGAAAGGAAAATTCACGAAACTAAAAACCGAGAGAGAGAGAGAGCGTTACGTTTATAGTCCATCGATTCTATAGACCGAATCGATTACTTTCTTATCTTTCTAGGAAGTCGAGATTTACGAGGAACTCGTATTTCCCGTAGCTCGTAATTACATTGTCGAGTTTACTTATCGAATCGTTTCCGATACTAACGGTCAATCAAGGGACATAACACGCTTTTATATTAGAGTTATGTATAACCTTGCAATTTTTCTTTTTTCCTTTCCCCCTTTTCGTTTAGTAGCTTTACACAATATTTGAACAGAAGAATGTATATATATATATATATATATATATATATATATATATATATATATATATATATATATAACGATGATACGATATGGAAAAGGAAAAAAAAAAGTTTCATACAATATTGACTCGAGGTATTATAATTCTCGCTAGAGACGATAATATTGTTACCTTTTCCTATCGAACGATATTAACGAAAAACAAAAAAAGGAAAAGAAAAAGAAAAAGAAAAAAAAAAGAATTATGCTAATAAAGATCGTTCAATAACATATCAATGTAAATTCATCGATGTTATTTCACATCCATCTAATAGTTTATACTTTTTAAAAATATCATGACTAAGTAATAAACGCGTGTACATAAATATTTATGGTGCAAAATTTTAATTTTACTCTTTTTTTCTTCTCTCTCTCTCTCTCTCTCTCTCTCTCTCTATTCCCTCGTATCTCGCCGGACGACGACGACGGATCGATCCTCTAGAAAGGTCAAACAATAATTAGAATCGGAAGGCAATGCGAAATCGCTTTACTGAAGAAATCACAAAGGTGTTTATTTATAGAGCTATGGTCAACGTGCCTCCAATTACACCCACATAGCGACATAGCACGTAAATTACGCGCGCAACATAACGCCGAGATTAAAAGGAACGCGAATATAACGCGCATGATCGTCGTCGTCGTCGTCGTCGTCGTCGTAGCACACGTACGACACGTTTGACGACGACGCGCGCGCGGCTTTTCTCGATTTCTTTTCTTCTTCTTCTTCTTTTCTTTTTTGTTTTTTTTTTTTTTTTTTTTTTTTTTTTTTTTTTTTTTTAAATCGCTCGCGTCCGCGCACGCGTTCGAACGTAATCGATTCTCGTTACAACGAGTTATAATATCGCTGCCCATTAGTCATGCTCGTCGTATCAATTTTTTTCATATTTTTTTTTCTTTTCTTCTTTCTTTATTTTCTCAATTTATATTATCCATATCGACGACGATTGATCCGTTCGTGAATCACGACGACGTCTTCGAAGACATTCTTCTTCTTCTTCTTCTTCTTCTGCTTCTTCTCTCCCCGCCCCCATCTCTCTCTTTTTTTTTTTTTTTTGAATTGAATCTTTTCCTCCTTTCCTTTTCGTCTATCCTTCTTCTTCTTCCTCTCTTTATTAGCTCGAGATCGCGCGCTCGACGTCGCTCCTCGTTAGAGTTTACCTCGTTATTAATCTCAACGATGCAATAATACGTATCCGTCGTCCGTCCATCCACTTGAAACCATTCTCACGCTATTTTAACGCTGGCGCACGAATGAATGACAAAAGCTCGCGTGGACGGACCGGCCATCTTGTTATTCGTCGTTTATTATAACATCGCCTCGCGATTTCGTATTATTCACGAACGGTCTCCGTTTGCCTCGAAATTCGTGCCAATAGAAAGAGAGAGAGAGAGAGAGAGAGAGAGAGAGAGAGAGGGGCTCCTCCCGAGAATCGGCCGATAGCTAAAATTTCCACGTCGAGTGCGCGTGCGCGCGTGCGCTTACCGTTCTTCTTCATCGAGTTTAACTACGTTACGGCGTTATTATACGTATCCTCTTGTACGGATTATCCGGATGGAACTCGACTCTTTTGCTTTCGACGAATTTTGATCGTCTTGTTTCGTGACCGATCGAGAGAACCAAACCAAATAAGTCGGTTCTTCCTAATAATTGGTCGTATCTATGTATGTATGCGTTCGATCATGATTCACGTCGACGACGTTCAACAACGAGATAGGTATTTATTTTAGCTGAAAAGATCAAAAGGATCTCCCGATGGTGCAGGATTTCGTAAGGACCCTGAGACCGATATATATATATATATATATTAATAATATTATTTATGCCGATCGTCGACGTAATCTCGATCGACACGGCCAAACCATCGACTTGTTCGATATAGAATTTTTTCGATAGCGAATTGTTCGTGACGGATCACGAAAACGTCAGTATATATAAACGTCCGTTTCGCGTTAATACCTCGTGTAACGTTCGTAAATAACGTACTTACGTATCCATCAACTCGTTTCGCGAGAACTAAACGTGATCTTCGATTTCGTAACGATCGACTTTTTAATGTCACATAAAGAGAATTCACTTCGTTCGCGTCGATGTTCGAGAAGAGGTACACCGATTTTCAATCGTCTTCTTTCTTTCTTTCTTTCTTTCCTTCTTTTGTTTTATTTTTTTTTTTTATTTTATTTTACTTTTTTATTATCCGAATTACAAAAAGAGAGATTACACGGTACCATTGCGTACCACCAAGAATATCGTGTAAAAACAGTCGACTTTGTATACTATCTTTTTTTTTTTTGTTTTTTGTCTTTTCTCTCTCTCTCTCTCTCTCTCTCTCTCTCTCTCTCTCTCTCCAACGATAACGCCATCGATGAGTTATTGGCCGTGATAACCTTTTAGTTAATTTTTCATAATTTCGACGGTCGAAAACATCGACGGGACACGGTCTTCAATATGAATTGGACTCGTTGACATTTCGATGATGACAGACAGACAGACAGACAGACAGACAGACAGACACACACACACACACACAAAACAAAATTCCAAATATTTCCCGATTATCGATTTACCTTGCATAAATACATATATGAAACGATGTAAAGCATAGCGCTCTCTCTCTCTCTCTCTCTATCTATCTCTATCTTTCTCTCCTAGTAAATACATATTATTGATACGTAACTAAAATATATATGCATATATACGTATACGTTGATATTATTATTGTTACCCATTCTTTATATAACTTAACAACCGGACATTATACGAATGGGACGTTTTAAAAATCCACATAATGTATGAGCACGCGACATATGTACGCGACGGTATTTACTTCTTTTACGTTCTAAGTAAGCAGCAGCAGATACATAAGCGGATACGTGTGGTATACGAGGAGAGATAAAGAGGATCGCGAGAATCGGGATCGCGAAAGGGGAAAGAAGAGGGGGGTGGGGGGAGGGGGAGGGGGAGGGGGCACGAAGAGGGACGAGCTTGGTCGACAACGACTGGGTGTCCGTAAAAACCGCGGCGAGATAGAAAGAGAGAAAGAAAGAGAGAGAGAGAGAGAGAGAGAGAGAAATATTGGTAGGAAAAAAATTCGACGACGCAAATTCAGAAGGCATCGCCGGGCATTGTTATTCGAGTATGTAAAAGTATGGCTGACGCACGAGCCGGTAGTCTTGCTAATCGTTACTGGTAGAGTCCGACGAGACCGCAGCAGCCTCGACGTCGTCCGATAACGAGGAAAGATTATGCTCAAGGACAAGGCCACCGCCCTCCACCACCACCACCACCACCAACATCATCATCACCACCACCACCAACACCACCACCACCACCACCAACACCAAACCAACACAATCGTAATTCTCGTATATACGCTACCGTAGTCACAGCGTTCAACCGAACGTTCGACGTATGCTAGGGCATCGCGACGAATCCGCGAGCTCGAGAAGAATGTTTCCATGTGTGTATATTCGTCCACGTGCGTGTGAATGCATCCTATATATCTGTTCACTCGTTACATCGTACTCCTCTCTCTCTCTCTCTCTCTCACTCTCTCACTCACTCTTTAGCTACCTATCTCTCTATCTCTCTCTATCCCTCTTTATCTAACTTCAACACTCTATCTTTACCTTTCCTGCGTGCACTCGCGTCCTTGTAGCACCGCCAACCAACGTCGGAGCTGTCAACGAGAGCAAAGTGTCA
>OU964974.1:6232984-6252984 GCA_918808275.2 Dolichovespula sylvestris | reverse complement strand
GCGCGTTATCAGATGGCCTCGTTTTAACGTTAAACGCTTGATTGCGAATACGTCCATGGATAAAGCGCGTTCTACCGGAAAACGCCGCTTATCGGAAATCCGAAAAAGTAAAGCACCGAAAGGTATCGGGAATATATTTTCTTATCAAATAAACAAAACGGCTAACGCACGTGTGTGTTTATATTACTATATATTTTCAAACAAAACGAAATTAATTCTTACAGGCCGACAACGCGCCAGCGATATGCAAGAGAACGATCAAGTATTACCAGACGTAATTGAAATATCTCTTCCTTCTTCTTTCTTTTCTTTTTTTTTTTTTTTCTTTTTTTCTTTGTTCATATATTTTTTGTCATCCTCCCCCTCCTCCACCTCCTCCTCCTCCTCTTCTTTTCGAATAAAATACTCACGCGCTTCTATTGAATCCATTCGCGAAACGATTCCGATCGATATTTGTCAATTCGAAAACAAATAAGAAATCTTAAAGAATGTATATAATATATATATATATATATATATATATATATATATATATATATATATGTATATATACAGGACGAAATCAAAAAGATTTATACGTTAAAAGGGGTTATAAGGGTCGATATATCCGAATAAAAAATGTATATATCGCGTCTTGAAAATTTCGAGTGCTTTTTCGAGAGGTCGATGAGAGGTCGAGAGAAGCATGAGAACGTACAGAGAGAGAGAGAGAGAGAGAGAGAGAGAGAGAGAGAGAGAAGAAAAAAAAATGGAGAGACAGGAGAGTGCGAGAGAAGGAAGGAGCGGCACGGACGATCTTTCCCTCTTTTCTTTTATCATCCTTTCTCATCCTCTCTCTCTCTCTCTCTCTCTCTCTCTCTCCCTCTCTCTCTCTTTTTTGAACATCGCCAACATCATGCAAAGCCCGGAAGAGAGGCGGCGATTCTTTTGAAAGAGATGCGAATAAAAGGGCGCTTGGGAGCTTGCAAGCCAAGCCTTATAACTCTCCTTCTCCACGTGCGCGCCGAATCGAGATCGTCTCTTCTCTTCCTCTTTCTCTCTTTCTCGTTGCAGATAGAGACAGAGAGAGAGAGAGAGAGAGAGAGAGAGAGAGAGACAAAGTGAGAGAGAGGGGGGAGAGGTAAAAGGACGGATGTCAACGGCCTCGTCACTATTCAGCGCAAGTGCGCCTCGTTGGTCAGCCGTTGGCGCGGGCGTCGCTTCGCGTCGCTGTCCCCTCCCCACCCCTGCCCTGCCCCCTCCCTTCCGCTCCTCTCCACTCCTTTCCTCTCTCCCCTCCCCAGAAACATACTCTTTTCCACTCCTCTTCGCTCCGCTCCGTTAGCGGAGGTCGTTGCCACGACGCCACACGTTACTCCTCCTCCTTCTCCTCCTCCTCCTTCTCCTCCTCCTCCTTCTCCTCCTCCTCCTCATCGTTCTCCACCTCTTTCTCCACCCCGTTCGCTCCACCTTTACTCTCGAACGTACTTACGAGAGTACGCTTCCTCTCGAATTTTCCATCCTCCTTCGCGTACAACCCCTTAATAACTTACGATAACACGACAGATAGAGTTCGACTTTTTAATACTCCTGTTCGACGTGTAAACCGGATGGATAGATAGATTGATAGATGAATAGATAAATGGATGAATGGATGGTTAATGGCAATTTGTATTACATCGGGCAAAGACGCTTGAAATGGTATTTCACACGTTACCGTGTTAGGTGGTAGGTTTCGTTCCTTCAATCAACTCGTAAAAATTTCATTTCGAACGCACACACACCCCCCCCTACCTCCATTGTATATTCTCAACGTCCCACACGTTTATAAAGAATTCCATCGGTCTTTCGTTTTAATTAGTTCGTCGTTTTAATTGCCATTATCATCTTTTATCGTCCCGTTCGAATCTGATACAACGTTTAATCATCGTCATCGTCATCGTCGTCGTCGTCGTCGTCGTCATCATCATTAATATTATTTCTAAGTTTCCTCTATCACATCGTAGGATTAACGATCGATAGGAATCTCCTTTAAAGGAGGCGATTGAATCTATTAGAATTCTAATGCACGTCTAACGATACCTATGTTCGTTCGCTCGTTCGTTCGATCACCGACCTACCCCACTGAACGTGTAGCCCCTTCTACTTATTCCTTTCGCGGGAATTACGTGCGCTGTGGGAAGAACTTGTTGGTGTTACCATTGGACTCGCTCCAATTTTTCACTCGGCGAGGGTTTTTCAAGATAAACGTAAACGTACGAACGGCGAAACTATGAAACAACGACGACGTAGTAAACAAGCACATACACACTTACACACATATATATATATATATATATATATATATATATATATATTAACACGATATATGTATATATATAAATATATATAAAAATTTCATAATATTAATCGTCGTAAATTTTCTCTTTCATCCTTTTTTTTTTCCTTTCGTTTGCAAAAAATCGATCGCACGAGGTATGAAATCGAAAGAGGAATCCCGACATATATATTATATATCGAACGATATTCGCCAATAGTGCACGCAGGTAACAAACTACGAATTGAATTCTACTCGCGATCGTGACTTAGCAATACGTACGGGATAAAGAAAGAGAGATAAAGATAGTAATAGACGGACAGACGAAGAGAGAGAGAGAGAGAGAGAGAGAGAGAGAGAGAGACAGACAGACAGTGTGAAAGAGGGAGGGAGGGCAGAGGTGACTGCCCCCGTATTAGGTCACATTTGTGACCGCTCGAGGTTGTGCCTCGTTACTCGAACACGATTACGTCGCGTGCCAATGGACCTTCAACCCATATTAGATCGTTTTAGCTCTTACTTCCTCGTCCTTCCAAACCTCCTCCCCCTTTCCTCCCCTCCTTCCTTCCTTCCTTCCTTCCTTCCAATTCCATTCTTTTAAATCGCTTTACGATAAGTCACATTTCATATACATTCCCACCATTTGAAAAACCACGAACATACGAAATGCGAAAGCACTTGTTCATCGTTCGTATTAATTCAGAATTGTACGATAAAAAATATATTGAAATAAGTTAATGAAAAATATGAAGAAGATATGCGCGTGTGTGTGTGTGTGTGTGTGTGTGTGTGTATGGGTAGCCAGGTCGCGGCTTTATTTCCATAAATTCCGGGAAATAATAGAAATCGAACAATGATCGTATTCGTCCGTTCGTTTCTATCGACAGGTGTCGATAATAGAACGAGCGATAATATATATAAATATAATCGACTATCGACAAGATCGAGGGGGTGGTATCGTACGATCCGATTGGGTCGTTTGTCGTCGCGAACAAACGAATACCACGTAATTATACGCCAAACTGCTTAAATCATAAAAACCTTTTTTCTTTTTCTCGATCGCGACGAACGCACTCCTCCTCCTCCTCCTCCTCCTCCTCCTCCCGCAACGTTCTCCCTTTCCCTACGCGATGTATTTTCCTATCTTTCGTAGCGCGACGCGCATTAACTTTTTCCGTCCTATTAAAAACCTACTCGTCGTTAATATTTATGAAGGATTGATTCGTTGAAAAACAAAGAGATTAAACTCGTAACATGATTAATTAGTAAATTCAATACACGTTTAAGGAACGTGACCACGAGGAATGCTTACGCGCGTATTGGTATCGATCGCGAGAACATGGGTATTTACTTGCTTGTAATCATTAACTTTTCCTTCCTTTTTTTTTCTTCTTTTTTTTTTTTTTTCTTTCTAAACGCCAGTCATATAAGAACGTTAAATCATGATATCGATAAAATATCTAAGTAGGAATTACCATTTTTCACCTTTGGAAATCTCACGATAACATTGCGTCAGTCGATCGTATAAAAAGTAGGATCGAGATAGATAGAGATAGATAGATAGATAGATAGATAGATAGATAGATAGAGAGAGAGAGAGAGAGAGAGAGAGAGAGAGAGAGAAAAGAAAACACAACAACAACAACAACAACAACAACGGGTAAAAAAAAACGGTAAGCAATTCACCGGGAAAGTATCGATGTCGAATGGATTTTTTGAATATAGCATGTCATGAAAGAGAGATATTAAAGATATTAAGTATTTCAGATCATTTCTTATCCGAGATATAATAACGCAATAAAGGATAAATAGGGGATGAAGAAGAGGTAAAGTAGAGATAAATGGTGGATTTTAATTTAGACGTCGTTCCCGGATCGGAGGTGGTGACTGTGGTGATGGTGATGGTGGTGATGGTGATGGTGGTGATGGTGATGGTGGGCACGTAGATTTATGCTTCAGGAAAATGTCTCTCACGCTGCCGCACGCAATTAGGGCCGTTGCGAATATTAATGTTACGAGGTAGAGAGCGAATAAGAGAATAGATAATAGCGGATAGAGGTAACCACGATGACGACGTATACTAAGAGACAGACAGACAGACAGACAGACAGACAGACGGACGGACAGAAAGAATGAGAGAGAGATAGAGATACAAAGAAGTATGTGTGTATATATATATATGTATATACGCACACGTACACAAATATATACGTGGAAGGCGAACGTGTTAATGTACTGGTGGAGTGCAAAAGAGAGAAAGACCGCGTCTGTTCGGGGTCAACGACCGCTGCCATCAGCATCAACGGCGGTTCGCAGATTCCAACCGGAGAACTCGAAGCTTCGCGCATGCACTTGTCTCTTGGTAATCCGCAAGGCTTCTTCTTCTTTTTCTTCTTCTTCTTCGTCTTTCTTCTTCAAAAGAGATCTCTCTCTCTCTCTCTCTTTTTTTCTTTTTTTATTTTAGTTTTGCTTTCGTCTTTTTTCGCCATCGTCATCATCATCGTCGTCGTCGTCGTAGTTGTTTTTATTTCAGAATTTTTCCATCTCCGATTTTTTCCTTCTCCTTCATTTTGTATTTTTTTGTTTATTTATTTATTTATTTGTTTATTTATTTATTTCCTCTTTTCTCATCTCGCACGTTCTATCGTGACTTTTAACAATCAACGAAGGATTCTATACGTCGCGATATTTCATATTAGTATTTCGTCGATACCATTCAATGACGTTATTATTACGTTCGTTGTTGTAAACGATTGGAATTATTAATTAGAAGAATTATAGTCTATCTTCTTCTTTTTATTATTATTATTATTATTATTATTATTATTATTAGCTGAAATATTTTTTATATATCACATATATATATGTGCGTGTGTGTGTGTATTTGATGATCGTATTACGTGCTTGGAAAGTTTGTATTAGTAAATGATTTCATCGTTAAAGAAATTTCGATACACGTGTGAAATGAACTCCCGTGGACGTTTGCGAATAAGTACGACGATAATAAGTCGAAGAAGAGACCGATGGTCAACGACCGACACGGTTTCGTATATATATATATATATATATATATATATATATATATATATATATATATATATATATATATTTGTAGTACCGAAGATCACAAACGTGCCACGCCAGACACGACGAAAATACGCTTACTTATACTACTTACGATTAGGCTTAAGAGAGGTCAATGACCGGAGAGAGCTCGGTACGATCGACGACGTCCATCGATTATATCGATCTTGATCATCGTTACACAATCACCACCACCACCACCGCCAACACCATTACCACCACCATTACCACCGCCACCACGTAAAAGCGCGCACGCGTACTTACTTACGTACTTATATACGCGAATGTACACGTGTTACGTCGTTACGTAAGCGCTATTTTTTCTTTTTCTTTACCACACCACCTTCCCTCCATCCTCCTCCGCCGCAAATTTTAAATTATCCGATTGAAAAACGAAGAGGGAAGAGGGAGAGATAGAAAAATATTAGCGCGCGCGCGTTTTCTTTTTTTTTTTTTTTTTCTTTTTCTTTTTTCATTATCCTCGGGTTCTCGAATTCATTCATTGGCGCGCGTGTGTTCGTGTATACATACATACATACATACATACATACATACATATATATATATATATATATATATATATATATATATATATATATAGCGTACCAATTCGTTCATTATATTAATACGTTCGAGAGATTAAATTTAATGAAAGAAAAGGTAAAAGATCAAAAAGTAAAAAAAGGGAGAAGGATAGGTGGAGGGTAGGGTAGGGTAGGGTAGGGTAGGGTAGAGTAGGGTAGGGTAAGTCTTTTTGATAGGTCAGCATAAAGGCGATAGCTATCGAGTTACGTTCCCTTTGCTAGCCCGTTACCCCTTTCCTCGCTCTTTTCGAACCGAGGTCATGGGTGTTGGTTGACCTTGGACGTTCCACGCTAACGCGATCTCGCGACTACCGTCAGCACATTGTTCGATCTTGGCACTGAAAAAGAATGAGGAGGAGAGTTAACGCGCGGGGCGAGGGCGGGGAAGGGCTGACACACTACGAGATCGGACGATTCTCTCCGTTCGTTCGTTCCTTCTCTCTCTCTCTCTTTTTTTTTTTTTATTTTTTCTTTTCTATTTTTCTTTTATTTATGTCCTCCTACTTTATCGTATATCGGGATTGGACGATAAGTAGTAACCATCGAATTTTTAATGGTCGTTTCTATTTTTCTCATTTTTTTTTTTTTTATTTATTATTATTTTATTTATTTTTTCTTTTTTTTTTTAATACATTCGAACGAATCGACGAATCTTCTTTTTTCTTTCCTTCATCGAAAATGTTTCGTACGTTATATCTAAAAGAGACGACGTATCAAAAGAACGATATCGACGTACGTCGTATAAATTGTTGTCCTTCTTTTTCTTTTTTTTTTGTTTTTTTTTTTTTTTTTTCTTTTTCTTCCTTTCCCATCGAAACAACGTCTAGGAATTTTTGTGTCGGAACGAATTACACTTTTTCATTCGATCAATAATCACGATATCTTACGTATTGAAATCCAATCGTCGATCGCTCACGTTCATTTACCTTTCGATTCCATCCCAAGTATCCACGACTGATAATCGTTAATATTTCAACGTCACAAGGGTACAAACATAAAAAATAAAATAATATACATATATATATCTTCTTTTTATGAAACTGAGGAAAGCGCAAATAGAGAAAAAAGAAAGAGAAAAAGAAAGGAAAGGAAAGAGAGGGGAAAAAAAAGAACCAGAAATATCCACGAACACCGTACATTGCGTTCGCTGTTTACCGAAGAGGGACTAAGGCGAGCTCTTTCGTTCTTTAAAGAGGCCAACGGACTCGCGATGGCTGACCTCTTGGCGCTCTACCGCGTTACGTTCGAGAGACGGTTCTACGAAAAGAAATCCCGAGAATTTCACGGTCGACTAGGATGACTTTTCGAGTGAGTAACGCGGCCAGCGAACGTGCGAGCAATGAGTAATCTCATCGATCGATTCTATATCTCTGGTGAGTATCGATAGTCTCTCTTTCTCTCTCTCTCTCTCTCTCTCTTTCTTACTCGATTGAAGTCGATGGATGGAAAATATCTTACGCGCGTTGAACGCTTAAACGCGTTCGTCCGTAAAAAAAAAAAAAGAAAGAAATAAAGAAGAAAAAGAAAAAGAAGGGGGAGGGGAAATATATATATTCAACGATCAAAAATAAATTGTCGAATATAAATAAATAAAATTCGATTCGTACTATACAAGATACAAGACGGATGGTACGAAATATTGGACGGTATCCTTCGACGCTCGTCACGAGCTTAGTTAGGGGCTCCTGTAAAGTTTCAAGTAACGATTCGACGATCGACCCTCTCTCCCACCCCACCCCCCGCTCTCCACCCCACCCACCCACTCCCCGAAGTAGAAACGACTTTAAGAGGCCGTGCTCGGTTTAACTGGTTACGTTCGTAAAAGCAGATCCATCGGAAGGCCACATTACGTTCTTGAACTCGAATTAATCTCTAAATCATTGGCCAGTGTCGAGGGCGATCTTTTGGCGGAGCGAAGGTTAATTCGATAGAGGAGGGGGAGGTTGGGATCTATCGCGTCTAATTTACGCGATGCATCGGAGAGACGCAGTCTCTTCTCCCATTTCATTTTCGATCGTATTTAAAAAAGAAGGACAAATCATTTTCATTCGTATAGAGTTACTTGAAATTTTCATAGCGATCGTTATTACGCAAAGTGATATAGGTAAGTTATTACTTAGAACAAAAGTTGAGTTATTATTGAGAACTACTGTCCTACTACAATATCGAATTCTTTTCTATCTCTTTCTTTATTCTTCCGTGGATATCCAAAAAGTATACCCATATAAACGTATAGATCTCTATCTACTACGAATATGCATAAACACACACACACACACGCACACACACATACATGCATACATGTATATATATAAGTACGCAACCATATCGCGGTCGAGAGGACAACTTTGAAAACTGGTTGAAAAATTTACCGGGATCGTGGTCACACCGAGAAGGTAAAAAGAGGAAGTCTAAATAGAGTCATTCCGTTTTAACGGGTCCGTAGCGTCTTGATTTTAAGAAACGGTAACCGGCGGCCCTTTCCTACCCTAATTTATGAGAATATGAATGCGAGCGACTCCCTTTTTTCTTTTTATTTATTTATTTATTTATTTTTTTTTTTTTTTAACCGAGAGTTTCACTCGTTTCGAAGGAGAAATGCCGATTGATCCTTCCGACCGATACTCCTTTAAAGAGTCTCCCTCTCTCTTCCTCTCTCTCGCGTAATAATTTTTTTCTCCTTTTATCGTTCATCTTCGAACGATGAACGATGAACGACGTTATCGATGTCGGGGGTTGGAGGGAGGGTTGGGAGGAAGGGGAAAAATATTTTCAGGCCGTGGAGGTAGAGGAAAAAGAAAAGGAAGATATTTCGCGTTTGACAACCGATCTGACATATGTGCTGGCTCATCCCTTAGTACGAATTTGTTCTTTGCGAAGGAGCCGAAGAACGTTACCGTTTGAAAAGCGAACGAGGAGGCAAAAGGCTGAGGGAGTGAAGAAGAAGAAGAAGAAGAAGAAGAAGAAGAAGAGGAAGGGGAGGAGGGAGGTAGGTAGCAGGCGTGAGGACGGGGGACGGAGGGCAGGCAAAATCACTGTGTAGCACGAACCGGCCGGCCGTTCACCCGGCGTTCTTGAACTCTCAGGGTCACTTGACTCCGCGAGCGCGCGCTTTACGTATGTGTGTGTGTGTGTGTGTGTGTGTGTGTGTGTGTGTGTGTGTGTGTGCGTGTGTGTGTGTGTGTGTATATATATACCCGCGCGCACTCGTCTCTTATCGTTTTAAGCAAAACGTTCAATCGAATTACGGGCTACTATTATTATCAAGGACTGCTGCGAAGATATCTGGCCAATGACCGATCGATGGGGATCGACACGCCGGGGCAACGTGACCTCGCCGATCGTACACGTTTGACCACGCCTCAAAGAAGAAGAACAAGAAGAAGAAGAAGAAAGAAAAAGTAAAAGAAAAAAAGAAAGGAAAAAAGGAAAACGAAGAAACGGACGAGAAAGAGAATGGATACGATAGGATGACGATGTTGCTGTTTTCGAATTAGAGACTCAAATAGCTTCTGGCTATACAACGACTGATCTATATATATATATATATATATATATATATATATATATATATATATATATATCGTTAGTTTTTAGAAAGCGTATTAAGAGCTAGCTATTTCGAAAGGGAGAGTCGATCGACAATCCATTACCAATTCTAATCTCAATCTCAATTAACTCTATAACCACGATGTTTTACCTTTAACGTTATCATCGGAACAAATTCGACGAATATGAGGATATACTTTAGGCCAATTTGGGATAATTAATTAGATCGTTTCGTAGGAGAGACAAACCAAAGGGAGAAAGAGGAAAGGGAGAGGAAACGAAATAAGAAAAGGAGTAGAGCAGAGAAAAGAAAGAAAGGCAAAAGACATAAATGACGAAAGAAAAGAAAAGGGACACGTACGAAAGAAATTCTCCGTCGTACGATTCATCATCGGATTTTTCTCTTGATATATATCGAGCATCTCTCGTTATCTTTCCGATCCACCAAAGAGGAACTTCGAAAAGAGAGAGAGAGAGAGAGAGAGAGAGAGCTCTTGAGATCTGGAGCAACGACCTTCGGATTCGGTCGGAACACACCGAGGAGAACGAGGTTCGTGAACCCTGAAAAGAGCTGACAGGCCGCCTCTCGCGATAGATGGTACAGTTATACAGTCTCCTCTCCTCTCCTCTCCTCTCCTTTCTCCTCTCCTCTCGACACGAGACTCCATTCCACTCCACGCCATTCCTTCTCCTCTCCTCTCCTCTCTTTCCTTCCTCCGTTCCTCTTCCTCCTCCTCCTCCTCCTCCTCCTCCTCCTCCTCCTCCTTCCTCCTCCTCCTCACCAACGGACCCTCCTAACAATGACCGTGCGGTCGCGTTTACTCCCGCGCTCTCTCTCGAGAGCGACCGAAAGGAAATACCGTATGGTCACCTCGGCCTCGTCGCAGTACTAAAGAGAAGAGGAAATCCCTCGGTTCGTCGACCCTACTACCACTACTACTACTACTACTACTACTACTACTACTACTACTATTACTACTACTATTACTACTACTATTACCGTGCCACGTTCTCGAGACGCGCGGGCCGATAGATAAAATTAAAGATAAAGATAAAGATATAGGTAAAGATGGAAATAAATATAGATATAGATATGGATATATATATATATATATATAGATATAGATATAGATATATAGATATAGATATAGATATAGATATAGAGATAAGGAGAGAGAAAAAAAGGATAGAAGGAAGGAAAGAATGAATGAATGAAACGAAACGAAAGAAATTATATTCGCTATCGGATTTATATATATATATATATATATATATGTATATATAAGCGAGCTGACGTATCCTACGTCTATCTCTAACATCATTGATAACTTCCGATCATTTTCATCATAGTTATTTCCCACGGTCACTGGAAAATCCAGATATTCTAATCCCCGGATGTATTTAGTTCGAATTCCAGACGCTATTAGTAGTCATCTTTTTTCCTTTTTTTTTTTCCCCCTCGAGCTATTAAACGTATCTCTTATCGCGCGTTAATTTTATTTCTCTCTCTCTCTCTCTCTCTCTCTCTCTCTCTCTCTCTCTCTCTCTCTTCTTCTTCTTCTACTTGACGATTACGATCTTACTCGTAGCGTTTTACTTAAGAGGAAATTCTACGAGGGGGAGGCGTTTAAATTCACCCGAGAGAATGAAAAACATCCGGTCGTTTCGATTAAATTTTCCTTAAAAGCATTTCGATGTAAAATTACGGTATATTCTAACTTAGTCATCCGGTTAATAATAATCAGAAATATACATACATACATATATATATATATATATATGTATATATGCATGTTGCAATGAAATATTTCGATCGTCGCAAATATTGAATTTGACCCAACACGTTCGTACTTTATTAACGATAAACATAAACATAATAATAATAATAATAATAAAATAAATTTATATACAGGATATTATCGATCGATCGATAGTAGGCATTTTAATAAAAACACGTAACGGTATTTCAGGTGAAATAGATTATCCGTCGATTTAACGACGTCAAATATACTTAACACGTTAAGTTACCTTCGCAAACGATTGTTTTTCCGTGGCTGCGTCCTTGTGTATGTGTGTTTCTGTGCGCGCGTGTACGCCCGCGTGCTTGCTTGCGTGCGTACGCGCGTGTGTGTGTGCGTGTGTGTGAGAGAGAGAGAGAGAGAGAGAAAGACGAAACGTGAGACCGTTTCGTGGCTTGAAGTGGGTCGTTGATTCAGACTAGTCGGGGCCACTACGGACCGATATCAACGGGTTTTAACGGGACCGTGAGTAATCGACTCTTGCCGAGAGTCGTAGTCCCGAGGTCGTGTAAAAGGAAGAGAATGCCTCCTCTCTCGTAACGTGCGTCCAAGCGGTAGCGGACGCAGGAAGTCATCGTTATACATATATCCTTCCCCTTTCGTTCGTTTTCGCGAACCTAAAAGATATAAGATAAAATTAAACAAAAAGGAATATACCGACTAACGTACGATTTCTTCCACGTACTCTTTCTTATCCGATTATAGAAGAAAAAGAGAGAGAGAGAGAGAGAACAATTTTCCTTTCGTTTTCTAATTTTATCGCGAGCATAGGATCGAACGGGGAACGGATTCTACGCGCGTGTAACTTTTGTATCCGCGATTTTATGAATATTTCGATTGTCACGTCATTATCGTGAGGATTGCGATAATGGCGAATACAGTTTATTGTTACCTTTGATTTATCTATAAACGAGATTAAATTTATTATTATTATTGTTATTATTTGTTGTTATTTTTTTTTTTTGTAAACTTTCGCTTTATGTATATATATATATATATATATATATATTTGTGTATAAAATTTTATATGCGATGGTCAGTTATCGCTCCATTTTTTATGTGTGTGTGTGTGTGTGTTTATATTTTTTTTTGGTTATCGAATTATGATGATTCGATGATTATGATTAAACGGTATTGAGACTGCTTACCGGATGACGTTTCCACGACGTTCTACGTCATGCACGAGTCTTCGTTTTTTCCCGTTAAACCTGTCAACGTATACCGTTCTTAGAAACCGTCTGCACTCTCCTACAATTGCATTGATGCATCTAATGACATTGATCTACATATATACACACACACACACGTATATATATATATATTTGTGTGTACGTATGCTTGATGTGAAAAAATGTATGCGCGCGCAAGCGTAAATTGTAATTATGAAAATTTATAAAAAAAAAAAAAAAAAGAAAAACAGAGAAAGAAAAAGAAAAAAAAAAGGAAAACGAGAACGGTAAAAGGAACTGATCTGCGCTCGCATTAATTTCACGAGGTCGTTAATTATGGTAATCGATGCGTTTTTCGTGATTACACGTTTCACTTTCTAGAAGAGACAGGCAACGAGAATGAAATGCAACGATATATATGTATGTACATACGTGTTCGTTATCGAGAAACGTTAGCCGCAAGAATGAAAGAGAAACGAAAGAGTGAAAACGTGTTGCATTCGTAAATTGCGAGTACGTAGGTAAGATACATATGTTTTGTATATGTATATGTATATGTATATGTATATATATATATATATACACAGACGTTTAATACATGGATAGTTGCGTGGATCTATCGTGTTGGTAATAGTGGTTGCGTTTGGTACTAAAACGAAATAATTCCCGGAGAGGAAAACGATTTCTTTTGAAAGTTGCATAGAGGAAATATCACGTTGAACTCGCGGATAAGATTTCTTTCTTTCTTTCTTTCTTTCTTTCTTTTCTCCTCTTTCTTTTAATTTTATCGGATATCGTACAGTTCGAAGCCCTACAATCTCATATGATTTTTTTTTATAAACTTTATTGTAATATTAAAAAAAAATATATATATATATATATATATATATATATATATATAATTTTGCTATATAATTTGAAATCATCGACGATCGTACGAAGATAAGATATAACATACTGTTAAATTAATCATTGCGCTTGTATCAATGATCGTATAAAAGATTTCCACCGATGTTACGCGATCATGCGTATTAGATATATTTGATTATATTAAATATACATATTATATAATACGAATCCGATACTACAGATAATTATATGATATTATGTAATATTAATCTAATATATTTATGAGAGAGAGAGAGAGAGTGGATATAGTCGAAGAATGCGCACGGTACGTAAGTTGAAAAATCGATAGGATCGATAACTCAGAATGATAGGAGATGTGACCGAGAGAGAAAGAGAGAGAGAGAGAGAGAGAGAGACAATGTAACGAGGTCTCGTCAGCTGTTGCGAATTGCGAAGCGAGTAGTAGTATCATCGCACGTCGTATGCTTTAGGTTCCTGTCGTTTCGCCTTCTATTCAAATATTTGAGATAGAAGCTCGCTCGTTGATACACCACACTCTTATCTTCGTCCAATAAGGGGTGGGGGTGGGGGGGATTGAGGGGTATCTCCTCTCGCGAGAAAGAATATCGACCACGAATACTGACGGCGATATTATTTCGAAGTCCGAACGAAATGAAACGAAATGATTCACTTCGTCTGCGAGCTTTGCTGTCTTGAAAAAAAAAAAAAAAGAAAAAGAAAGGAAAAAGAAAAAGAAAAAGGAAACAAAGGGTATTGACGGAGACCCTTTCTAATTAAATGAATAAACCGACCAATGGGAGTTCGACCATTTAAACGGGACGATCGAATCAAGGGAACTACTTGTTGGGGATATAACGAAGAGCGCAAACATTTATTATTGCCTCCTATGTTCTATCTCTTTTCTAAATAAATAAATAAATAAATAAATAAATAAATATAGATATATATTTGTTTCAAGTATATATCCGATAAAACCTATTTATTTAATTCCATGAAAGAGATGAATCAAACGCGTCGCAATGTTTCGATCAATAAAAAACGGTGAAGGAGGAAGGCATTAAAAGAAGAAAAAAAAAAAAGAAAGAAAGAAAACAAATAGAAAAAAAAAAGGTAGAAAAAGCCTTGAGAAAGGGTAAGGGTAGTCATTATTTCGTCATTATATTATTTCGGATGGTGCGGAGGTAAGCGTACGTGGACTGGCCATATGGTCGTACCACTTTTCGTTTAGGGTTGCCGACGATGTCGGTGATGCTAAACAAAGGCATGCGTCGATTTCGGGGTAGCGCGTGCGTTTCTCTCGATTGCCGTGTATTATCATAGGGACAATCGTTTTCCGCGTTAAGAGAGAGAGAGAGAGAGAGAGAGAGAGAGAGAGAAAAGGAAAAAGAAAAAAACGAGAGACGTCAAAATTATAGATCACTTTCTAGATGCTGAAAGAGACTCGTATTCCTTCTTTTCTTTCCTTCGTCTCGATGGACCTGGTGGTAATTTTTTTTTTTCTATTTTTTGTTTGTTTGTTTTATTTTAAACTACGAACGAACGAGCGTTGTCGGAAATTTCTATACGAAAATAATATATATATATATAAAGGATCTTTCATCGAAGACGAAAACGTTCGATCTTGCGAGATCCGCGCTAATCGCGAGATATCGAGAAGAAGGAAGAAGAAAAAGAAAAAGAAAAAAAAGGGTATTTCATCGAGTAAGATCCTCTTAAATCCACACGAAGACCAATAAACGAACGACGCAATGTCCAAGGTCCCTTAACCCATTATTCCCTCGAAGTTACTCGAACCTCGTAGTTCTCGTAGGTGCTCACCTACTTACCACTATCCCGTCACACTTTTCTGTAACCCTGTTCGCGATATTCCATTCCGGCTCACCTCAACATTCTATCTGTTCGTTCTAAATAAGTCAGGGTAAGTGTCGGTAATGCGTTGAACACGGAGTCGAGACGTTCGCAATCAGAGATATATTATAGTTAGAATATTTTCAATACCTCGTTATAAATGAGGGAAAGAATGTCATGCGATGTTGATGTAATTTTTACATGTAAAATAAAGAAACAAAATATATCCAAATATTTCCAAATATTTCATACCCACGCTTCCTAAAAAAAAAAAAAAAAAAAAAAAAAAGAAAAGAAAGAACGATGAACAAACCGTACATTTAATCTTTACGATCAATTTAATTTCAAAGTGAGAAAGTATGCGACGTATATATACATCGGCTATCGGTAAGTGACGTATATAGATTGTTACTTATACGCATATACGTAATTTACATTGATATGAAATTTTTGATACGTTTCTCTCTCTCTCTCTCTCTCTCTCTCTCTCTCTCTCTCTCTCTCTTTCTATAGCAACCAATTCGTATAAACAAGCGTGCATACCCGTTGACGATCGATTTATCGACTAGCGCAAATACATTTTTACATTTCACGAATGTATTTTTGGAAAATAAACGTTTAAAAACACACCTGACGTCCTTACTACGTGAAGTGCGTGACGTCATTGCCCTTCTCTCTCTCCCTCCGTCCTTTGTCCCACCCCGCGAGTTCCTTTTGGAATTTTCGCTCGTTTCGATAGAAACGACGACGACGGGTTTTCTTCGATCATTCTCTACTCCTTCCATTGGTTCTCATTCCTTCCTTTGATCATTATCCCGCGATTAGAATTACGGTATCATCCACGATCGTGTAGAAATTTCACAAAAAAGAAAAATCTTTTTCGAAAAAGATATTTAATCGTAGAAATGAGA
This sequence comes from Dolichovespula sylvestris, assembly GCA_918808275.2. Lineage (NCBI taxonomy): Eukaryota > Metazoa > Arthropoda > Insecta > Hymenoptera > Vespidae > Dolichovespula > Dolichovespula sylvestris. The sequence continues at coordinate 6,236,874 of OU964974.1, read as the reverse complement.
CGAGACGGGACAGATGCGATCTGAGGTGAACGAAGGTCGAGTGGCCGCTTTATTTTTATATCGAGACGAGAAAGAAGGAACGAACGAATGAAAGAACGAAGGAAAGAAAACAAAACAAGAAAAAAAGAAAGAAGGAAGGAAGGAAGGAAGGAGAGGACTCGTCGTCGTCGTCGTCGGTCAAAATCGGTTCGGACGCATCCGATAGATCTTACGAAAAATTTCGAAATCTTTCTTTATCTCCTTTATTCCTTTTTCCGTTTATTTATTTTTTTTTTTGTTCTCTTCGTTCCACTCCCCTCGTTCTCCAATCTCGAAGGTTGCCCGTCGTTTCTATTCTTCGTATTGTAAGATCTTCCAAAAAAGAAAAAAGAGAAACCCAAAACAGAACAAATAAAATTATTCTCGTACGAAGTCCGTCAATTTTATCGACGAATTAAACGAATCTTCGATGGCATTAGATACGCGGACAGTAGAGGGTGGTAACAGTAGATTGATAAGATTTTTCTTTTCTTCTTCTTTTTTTTTTTCGCCGAAGAAAAGGAGAAGCGAGAAGAAAAAATAAGAGAACGATTAGTTTGCGAAATGAGATAAAATAAGACTGAGAGAGAAAGAAAGCAAAGATACTTTTGTGCGTAAAAGAGTTTATCGAAAGAGTCGTGGAGCAGGAGGGGGAGGCGGAGGGTGGGGGAGGACTGTGGTAAGACTGAGTCGAGTCCGCCCCTGTTCTTCTTCTTCTTCTTCTTCATCTTCTTCTTTTTCTTGCTCGAGAGAGTGGCACGCGTGGCTCGTTGCCGTTCCCGAAGGCCGAGCCGCTCGTAAATTCTCATTTCGGGCCAAAGGGGTGAGGGAGGGAGGGAGGGAGGGAGGGAGGTGAGGGAGGTGAGGTAAAAACGTTGGGACGGACGAACATCGACGAGCCCTCCTCTACCATTCGGTCGGACGCTTTGCTTTTTCGCGCGCGAGGGGTCGTGACCTTGGCACGTGGAAAGCTCCTCGAGCGTGGGTGGTGGTGGTGGTGGTGGTGGTGGTGAAACCGGTAGGGCGCGAGCTAAGAGGGTGGAAGGGAGCGAGCACGAGCTAAAAGGGATCGAGGACGGAGGGTACGTTGACCCGGAAGAAGAAGAAGAAGAAGAAGAAGAAGAAGAAGAAGAAGAAAGCTTCGAGCGAGATAAAATGAGTGCGTTCGTTCGTTCTTTTCTTTTCTTTTCTTTTTTTTTTTTTTTTTCTTAGCTCCCTCTCCCTCCCTCTCTATCTCTATCTCTCTTTCTCATTCTATTTTTCTTCGCCCTTTTTATCCCTTCTAACCCAGACTCCCTCTACTCAACATTCTCCCCATCCCTCTCTCTCTCTCTCTCTCTCTCTCTCTCTCTCGCTCTCTCGCTCTCTCTCTCGCTCTGTCCTTTATTTGCTACCCCTCAACGAGAGTCAGCCTTCGAATTTCGACGAGGAATACACGATGTGTGCCGAGTGTATAGGCCAATATTATTTTTCCTTGGTAATATGGATTTCTCTCCGTCTTTCGACGTTTTTTTATTCCTTTTCTTTCTTTTCCTTACACGGGGAGGGTAGAGAGAGAGAGAGAGAGAGAGAGAGGGGGGAAAAAGGAATGAGAAAAGAGCGAACGATACGAACGTGGAATAAATTTTCTACTATCGAATTAATCATGAAACTTTTCGTAAGACATCAGCGTTTGTTATCACTACCGGTGAGTTTTCATTGGTATAGAAATAATTCCCTACCCTTCTCCGACCCTTCTCCATCACCCTCCTTCCATAGCCAACGAACGTTTTCCCGTTGATCTCGCATCATTGTGGTCATCGCGATTACGGTCTTCGCAAAGTTCGACAAAAAAATGTTCTACCGTAGGAGCGTCAGACGAGGTCGAAGTCAAGATTCACGGATTACTATTCTCTCATGGACTAGAACGCGTTCTAACGTTTTCGCGTGTATAAAAGAAAAGACGAGGGAAAAAAAAAAAACATCCCTATGGTCACGACCTATAGTATCGTATCGATACCATGCATGTGTCTACGTCTGTAAAAAAAAAAAAAAAAAAAGAAAAGAAAAAAGAAAAATCATACGTCTTTATTAAAAGACGAATTATTATAGATCGTAATAATTGTCATTGGATATATTAAATAAAAGCAATCAGTTGATTCGATTCATTACACACCCATCGACAAAACGCACACACACACACAGGCAGATACACATACGGAACAGGCATAGAGGAACACACACACACACACACACACACAAATATACATATATGGATGACGTCGTAAGAATATTAATAGAGACATCGGTATTGAAAAAAGATCGCTAGGAAGAAGGGGGATATTATTATTTCAGTCTGCGAGACGGGAAGAAGAAGGTTTCGAGGTTAATCGGTGCGGGAAGGGCGAGGTACTCTCGACGGCTCTTTGTCTCGATAAGAGAAAAGGAAGAAGGAGAGAAAGAGAGAGAGTGAGAGAGAGAGAGAGAGAGAGAGAGAAGATGGCAACGTGCGACCTCGCTCGGACCTTGAACGTGCGAGCCGGCTTTTGTGCTGGCGACGAAGAATACGACGACTACGACGACGACGAAGGGATGCGTTAGGACACAGTTCGTCTCTATACGAAGGGCGTCTCAAAGGTTAATACTTATCGTAAATCGTTTCAACGATCACGAACGCAAGAGATAGAGAGAGAGAGAGAGAGAGATGGGGGGAACGAAAGATCAATAAAAATTGATGTCGTTCGTTTCTTTTTTTCAATAACAAATACATTGACACGCGTCGAGAGAAATGAACGTTCTTATAAATCGTAATGATTATATATTACTGTTATATTTTATTTATCATTTGTCTCGTATGGAACAATTTATAATTAAAATGTGTATTTATATATATATATATATATGTATGTATGTATGTATGTATGTATGTATTTTTCACGTTCGATCGATGATGGATAATATATATATATATATATATTTTATATATAAAAGTTGGACGATGATAATAATAATAATAATGATGATAATAATAAATGAAAAAAACGAAAGAAAAAAGTTGGGCAAGTCGTTGAAAAAACGTAATCTTTCGAAATGTATTATTGTTGGAGTAAGAGATGAGTTAATGAAAGAGTAATGGCGTAATAACGTATGTACACGTGTATCTACGTGATTATACGTATAAAAAAAAGAAAAAAAATATATATATATATATATATATGTTTCGTAAAGCAATGGGTATAGAAGGTACGAAGATGGTGGAAAAAACGGAGGCGTGTTGGCGTGGCAACGGTCGCGTGCTCACCTTGTGGCACGCGCGGTTCCCAATAGCTTCCGCCCTCGGATCTTTTGTCGTGTGGGCGATTTTAGTTTGACAGGTAGTAGATAGACGGACAGACAGACAGACAGATAGATAGGACAGATAGATAGATAAATTGATACATACATAGATATCTATCGTACGTGTGTTTGTGATATTGCAAACGATTAACTATAGGTATGGCCTAAAATTACGTAACCATACTATTTACTTATACACAAACACACACACACACACACACACACACATATATTCTCTTTATTGGTATTTATTGGAGATTGGAGATTATATCGAAGATAATCGAAACATTCGCCTATCGAGAATCGATCTTTCGACGACGTGTTACTACCGAGTCGTATATACGTACTTACGTAGGATACTCACACGTGGATACATACGTACATACATACATACATGCATACATACATACATAAATAAATAATCCGATGAAGATTTCAACGGATCGACGCGTAGACTTTCTTCGCTCGTAAAATATAAGAATGATGATCGTGGTAGAACGAAAGTGATTCTCATCGGGGACCCCGACTTATCCGATATGATTTTCACGAAACTCTTA
>OU964974.1:6207984-6230484 GCA_918808275.2 Dolichovespula sylvestris | reverse complement strand
GCGTCTATCTCTATCATTTTTTGTTGTTGTATCCTCTTTCACGCATTATCCGTAAAAGCAACGAAAAACTTTGCACATTCGCGCCAACTAGGACTCAGCCTTACGATTCTACTATTTACAAAACGTTTGCCGATACTATCTCGGAGCTCTCTCTCTCTCTCTCTCTCTCTCACTGTTTGTCCGTCCATCAGTCAGTCCGTCCGTTCGTCCGTCCGTACGTTCGTACGTCAGAGTACATACCTATCAATCTTTTCATTAAATTTCTTATCCCTTTTTACTTTTTCAATGATCGTATTTCGATCCTACGAAAAAACAAACAAACAAACAAACAAGCAAACAAACAAACAAACAAACGAACAAATCTCTCTTCTTCGATCTACCTCGATCTACATACAATCATCTCGTCGTCCTTGTCTTTTCCTCGCAGCGCTACGTATCTCTCTCTCTCTCTCTCTCTCTCTCCATTTCACACGCGCAACACACATAACACGTCGTAAACCACCCTTGCACTCACTCACAACACTCTCTCTCTCTCTCTCTCTCTCTCTCTTTTCTTTCAATGCAGCCACACGAAACACGTAATATTGTGTGTGTTTTAACCGCCGTTCGAAGGCGGCACATACCTACGATATCTATTGTATCTCGCTACACGACGCGATTAGAGGATTATAATTAACGTCGCGTCTAAATTGTCCCGTTCGTACGTAAGGGGACAAACGACGCGCGCGGTATAAAGGTACGGTAATTGCAAACTGGAGGCCGCCGCGGCGGGCCGGTCAGTCTCATAACAAAATCATCTTAAAATCTTTAAATCGAATCTAGCGTTATCCCTCTCGATATACTCGAAAGATCGCCGCTATTTCTATCTCTATATCTTTCTCGCTTTCTTTCTTTCTTTCTTTCTTTCTCTCTTTCTCTCTCTCTATCTCTCTATCGGTCAGAAGAAACTTCGATTGCCCCGACTCGCTTCCACAAGCACGCGTTCTCTCTCTCTCTCTCTCTCTCTTTCATACAGACGCACACACAAAAAAAAAAACACTATTACTTCTTCTCTCATTCTATGATTCACCCTTTCTTTATATATATATATATATATATATATATATATATATATATATATACACAAATAATACACTTCACACGTACACGAGATGATAACTTTTTACGATTATTATACCTTACATAGATATTACAATAATAATTAATTACTTTTAATAATATTCAATAATTATAGTAGAGTAGATGATCAATGAATGAGGTGGAGACTGTACAGGATGCGCGATTTCCATGATTATCACATGTAATAGATTATTAATTTTTTTTTTCTTTTCTTTTTCTTTTTCTTTTTACTTTTTGCTTTTATCTTCTGTAAACATTCAATTCTTTTTTTTTTTTTTTCTTTACGGGGTGCAGCACGGTCTATCCTCTAGTTCGCCTAGAAACAGATAGGTCGAGATAGGTTGATAGCGAGATAACGATAGGTTGTTCTTTATTCCTCTTCCTCTTCTTCTTCTTCTTCTTCTTCTTCTTTTTTTTTTCTTTTTTCCTTTGCTTTCTTTCCGTTATCATTATCATTATTATCATTATCATTATCATTATCATTATCATTATCATTATCATTATTATTATTATTAATATTATTATTAATATTATTATTAATATTATTATTATTATTATTATTATTATTATTATTAATATTATTAATATTATTTGTTTTTGTCGTTCTTTTTGTTCGTTCGTCCCTCTCTCTCTCTCTCTCTCTCTCTGTTTCTCTCTCTGTTAATAATATCCGACGCACCGTGCAACTATCGGAACACGCGCGGTCTTAAACGGTCGCGATCGAGTTCGCGTGCACGAGCGTTAAACGTCCATTCGATCGTGAGTTTTGCGCGTCTCCTTGGATGCACGTATTATATGCACTCTCTGAAAGAAGAAAAGAAACGAAAGAAACTCTCCATCGACACTTAAACGTTCCATCCTCCTCCTCCTCCTCCTCCTCCTCCTCCAACTTTTTCCTCCACTTCCATCACTTCCACTTCCTCCTCCTTCTCCTGTTCCTGTGTTCCTCCTCGATAAACCTTCTCTCTCCTTCTCTCTGTCCTCCTGCTTCCCTATGTCAGGGAGATGTGGTCCTCTCGTATCATAGCTTAGTCCTCCTCCACGTTTAACCTCTCACCGCGTCCTCTCATCAAGCGCGGATTATCGATAAAATATTTTAAATTAATAAATTATTTGGTTTGTCACGCGCTCGGAGTGTCCTGGCACTTTGTCGTCATCCTCCTCCTCCTCCTCCTCCTCCTCCTCCTCCACCTTCTCTTCCTCCTCCTTGTTCTCGTTCTCGTTCTCCACCACTTGGCCCACCTCCTCCTTTTGCTTCCGATCCTCTCTCGGGACGCTCGATTCTCCTCGGTGTGCCGTCGCACGGACGGTAAAATACGTATACATGTACGTAACGACACTCTTTGCGCAAGGTGGGTAGTAGTAGTAGGTAGTAGTAATAGTAGTAGTAGTAGTAGTAGTAGTAGTAGTAATAGTAGTAGTAGTAGTTATAGTAGTAATAGTGTAGTAGTAGTAGTAATAGTAGTAGTAGTAGTAGTAGTAGTAGTAGTAGTAGTAATAGTGTAGTAATAGTAGCGATAGAGTACACACGCACACACATGATTCTTCGAGTCACGAAAGAGATCTCCGTGTCGCGGCAAGAGCACTACGCTTCGAGGGAGAGAGCCTTGCAGGGGCCAACGAGCGGCCTAGGCGATGGGGACGGCGATTTCTTCGAGAGGTTCAGAGGTTGCTGACTGTCGGCGATGTCGACCTGGAGCTCCATCATGTTGGTGGGACAACCGGATAGAACGAGGGTGGCCGTGCTCGAGGTCGGCCTCGGACTCGTGCTCGTACTACTCGATGCCGCAACCGATAGGTATCTTGGCGAGGAGGCGGGTGAGTTACCGACTACGAGGTAATCCGAGGAAGACTGCTGTTGTTGATGGTGTTGATGCTGTTGTTGTTGCTGTTGATGTTGTTGATGTTGTTGCTGTTGTTGTTGTTGTTGTTGTTGTTGTTGCTGCTGCCGTGCACCGGTGGTCGTCGTTATGACCGAGGTGGCCGGCCACCTGGAGGAGGAGGAGGAGGAGGAGGAGGAGGAGGAGGAGGAGGAGGAGGAGGTGGTCGAGTAAGTGGAGGTGGCGCATTGCAACAGACCCTGAGATCCTTGAGAGGTGCGCGTGGTTACGGTGGTCGTCGAGGCGCACTGTTCCGCTGGCGACGGCGAGACGGCCGGCGGTGACCTCGGACTCGCCTCCCCTCGCATTATGTAATTGTGGATAATGTCGGTACGCTTCAACTGTTCCGCCGTCATCCTAGGTCCCTCCATCAAACTTCTCGCGAGTGTCGAGTGCGTGCTGCTCAATAGGCTCGCGGTTTGCGGGCAGGTAGCTTGGGTCGTTGGATTCGAGGGACTTCGTGCCGGCGGGGAGGTTAGGTGGAGGTGTAACTGAGATTGGGCGTGTTGGACGACCACCGCTGGCTCGGCCTCGGCACTGTCCTTTTGCCGTAGGGCACGGAACTTCTTGTGCGGCTTGTAAGCCTCGTCCATCAACGAGTTCGTGTCGTAGAGCGGTGGCGCCTGTAGGACGCGTTTCAGTACCGGCATGTCCTCGACCTCCTTGTCCTCGGAGCGTGGACTCGAGCACACCGAGGTCGGTGCGCTGCTGGCGCTGCTACTCGCCGGCTTGTCGGGCTTTTCGGTGCCGGATTCTATGCCGCTGTCGCTCGGCGAGTCCAACTTGCGGAAACGCGGACAGTGAGGGGGCTGGGGCGTCTTGCTCAGGCTTCCGCGATGTAGCTCGTCCTCGCCCGAGCTCGTGCTCCCGGAATTGGCGCGCCTACGGTGCGGACACAGGCCACCGGCTAACGTTGCCGCGAGAAGGGGTGCGCTCGACGCGTGGTGCCCGCTCGGCGTCGCGGCGACGTGGTGATACTCCGTCAGGGAGGCTACCTCGCCGCTGCACGTGCTCTCGGTACTCGAGACGCTACCGAGTGGACTCTTGACGGCCTCGTCCAGGGCGACGTCCGAGGCCGAACCCCAAGAAGCCGGAGGTTCCTCCTCCATCGGCCAGTGCTGTTGCTGTCCCTGCTGCTGCTGCTGCTGATGCTGCTGCTGCTGCTGCTGCTGCTGCTGCTGACCCGATTGCGTTTGCTGTTGCTGCTGTTGATTCGTCGCTATCACGTGTTGCGTCTGTTGTTGCTGCTGCGCCTGGAGTTGCTGTTGTTGCTCGGTCATCTTGAACGCGAGAAGCTTCTCCGAGTGCAAAGTGTTGAGCGTTCTAAGATCGGGTATCTTTTTCAACAATTCCCTCAATATATCCGGATGTTGGGGGTGGCTCTGAGCGAGTACCGTTTGGAGAGCGTTGCGCAACTTGTTGTGCATACGTTCGACGAGTTCGGTATTGCGTAGTCCAGGTCTGTCCGCTGCTATTACGACCACCGAGCAGAACAATCCGAGCTCGGCGTCCGACAGCCGCAGGGAGTTGACCCTTTCGGCGAAATCGAACATCGAGTCCATAAGGAATCTCGCGTTGCTGCTGTTGTGGATGGATTCGCGCTTCAACACTTGACCGTTCAGGCATATCATGCTGTTCGTTTGAGCGTCGAACATGCAGGCCAGCCTAACGAGTAAGACCTCGAAGACGCCTGCCTTCAAAAGTGTGACCTGGTCATCCTGAGCCAGCAGGCTGAATCCAGGGATGCGCTTGGCGAACTCCACAACGCCACGGATTGCCGGCGAGAACCTCTTTGAGAAATCCTGAAGCAATTCTTGCTGGCCGGTCAGTGGTTGAGGATTCGGATTCAGCGGGCATGCCTGTCGACATAACGAAAAAACAAACGTGCGAGGTCAGAGGACGACACTACAGAGACGCGATATTCGATCTAATATGTGCTCGTGATCGTTTATTCGGGAATAGCGAGTCGACGGGAACGACCGGTCGTCCTCGGCGTTAAACACTCCAGCGCTCTGTTGCTCTTCCTCGTTCGCTTCGAGTTTCGAGGACGACCGGGTAGGTAACGATATTTACAAATAGATCGGATCGATCGGAGAGAGGCGTTAAAGGATTCGCGAATTGGGAATGGAATACGTTCGTTAAACGGTAACGCGCGTTTGAGATTAAAGATAAATTTCTCGTATATACCGAGGCATAACCGCAGCCCCACCCCCCACCCCCGACCAGCACCACCACTCCTTCGTGGCGATGCCTCGTGTGTTTATCCATATTTACGTACAAGTCGTAGTAATTAAAAATTCATTCTTACCAAGGTCGGTGGACAGGCCGTGTAGTTCGGTGTCTCTCGTGCTCTCGCGAGAACGGGCGCGACCTTGTCCCTGGTAAAGTCGCATGTGTCGAGGTGAGCCCGGACGACGGTAGCTAGTAAACGTTGTTCGTCCTCCAGCTCGGCCGCTACTGCCTTCTCCTGAGAGCGACTGTGGGAGCTCTGCTGCATGGCAGCCAAAATCCTGGCCTTCTCGCGCTTGGGCACGCGGCCGAATCGCACCGCTGTAACCGAAAGCGGAAGCGCCAAGGATTAGACTAGCGTAAAGGTCGATCGGAGAGGAAAAACGGAGCGAGAGAGAGAGACAGAGACAGACAGAGAGAGAGAGAGAGAGAGAGAGAGAGAGAGAAGAGTCGTTAAACACTGTCAATGCGATCGATGGACGAGAATGATTCACGCGGTCGACCTTCCTCGACGTGCACATATCGGCGCTCGCGTGACGCGGGCTGCTAATCGGTTGATACGTGTCGACGGTTGACCGTCGTCGGCCCGCTCTTTGCCCGCGAGGAGAGAAAGAAGAGGAGGAAGAGAGAGAAAAAAAAAGAAGGAAAAAGAGAGAAAGAAAAAACAAAAGGAAAAGAAAGACTTCACGTCGAAGGGTGAAAGCGCACGACTTTCTCGCACCGAGACGAAAGTTAGCACGGTACGAATCTTCGGTTAGAAAGTAAAGCGACCTCGTTGTAGAATTTTTTGACGGAGGACACGAGAGCGATAAAAAGAGATAGATGTATGGATAGATAGAGATAGAGATAGAGATAGAGAGAGAGAGAGAGAGAGAGAGAGAGAGAGATCCATCGAGCAACCTACGTGCATTATGATAATCCACGACTCCATTGAGGATTCCTTTGAGAATAGGTAACTCGTCTCCCATGACGGTCGAGGGAAACGCGTGGAATAAAAAAAAAAAAAAAGGAGAAAAAACAAAAACGAACAACGCCTGATCCTCTTTGGTTATTTTACTCGCTTATCGATTGTTTCCGAGAACGTATAGAACACTACCGACTGACGCGCACAAGAGAGTATAAGAAAAATAATATCCCCGATCGTTGTGCGGTTCGTCGACCGATTTGTTTACGGTATTACCTCCTCGTAACCGACGAAAACAAAATATTACTTATCGTAATGTAAAACGTCTTATATATATATATATATATTTATTCGACGATCTCTTCGATCTAGGCTGACTCGAACGGCGCCGGACAAGTCACTCCGGAGGACCGGGTGGGAGAAGAAGAAGAAAAAAGAAAAAAATTCTAAGAAATCGGCAGCTCGGTTTGGCGGGACACGCGACGCACGCCGCGCTTCGAATACGTCCGCTTACTTTATGTGCTCTTGAAAGACCCGAGCGGGACGGAACGACGCGTGCAAACGCGAGACAGCATCACCGCCGACTGAGTGATGTTCCGCGACTTGCGTTCAACAGCCCCTCCACTTATTCAGCCATCAAAGACGCCCCACCACCACCGCCACCACCGCGGCACCGCCGACGCGATTGTGGCCTTTGCCGAGCCTTTGGCCTTGAACTTGCTTTCAGCGACAGCCGCGCGAGGCGTACCGCCGACCTATATAGCCTATATAGCAGCGAACGTACTCGTCGAGCGTAGCGGTCAACACGAGAGAAGGACGGGCGGGTGGTGGGCTGGCTGGCTGGCTGGCTGGCTGGCTGGCTGCTAACTGGGGGGCGGACGAACGAACGAACGCCTGCGCCTAGAGGAGGCGAAAGGGGAGAGAGAGAGAGAGAGAGAGAGAGAGAGAATGTCCTTGATCTAAGGATAGACTCGTTAGGTACACGATAGAAAGAGAGAGATAAAGCGAAAACAAAATCATAGGGAGGAAAACAAAGTTCTATATAAGTACGCACGAGTTTTCTTTATCTACTTGGATAGAACAGATCAAAGTTATCGATCCAATGGAAACTTTCATTATCCTTTTTTTTTTTTATATCCTTTCGAATTGGACATAATAATAATGATAATGATGATAATAATAATAATAATAATAATAATAATATGTATCGATAAGATCTCTTTATCTCGGTTCCAATTCGCAAAAGGATCTTCATCTTGGGAAATAAAACGAGAGAACGCGTATTCGTATTGGCAACGTATCGATGGGGTGTGCTTGCGTGTGTAGGAAAAATCCATTCATGAGCGATGTGACCGCGGCGACGTCCGCTCGCGGAATGAGCCTTCGGCCAACGTCGCGAGCATGCGCCACCGCCGCCACCACCACCACTACCGGCAGGTGAGTCGCGCGAGGAGTGGGAGTAGCCGGGCCGATGGTGGGGGTAGGCAAAGTTCGCGAGGTCTCCGCACGACGTTTAGCGCCACGCGACGCTAACGCGTCCAAGGAGCAGCGCGCACTCTCGCTGCGCTCGTCACCGCGCGAGGAGTGGGAGGGAGATGCTGCTGCTCGTTCCGTGCGACGGAAGAGATAGCGTTAGATTGGTGATGGTGGTGGTGGTGGTAATGGTGGTGGTGGTGGTGGTGGTGATGGCGGTGGTGGTGGTGATGATGATGACGATGATGTTGGGGAAGAGGAGGAGGAGGGTGGAGGGAGGGTAGCCGCGAGGGTCACCGGGGATGTAGCGGCACGTAGCGGTACTCTTTCTACGGACTCGACTTAGCCGCGAGCCGAGCTACGACTCGCGAGAAAGAGAGAGAGAGAGAGAGAGAGATTATTGACCCCGAGAGAGCTTTGCCTTCTACGTTTCCCTCTTATCTTACGTGTGTTGTTAATGTACTAATGAAAAATAAATTTCGATCCGATTAATTCTCTTCTTTTTTTTTTTTTTATTTTGCCTTTTCTTTATAAGAAACGTCACCATTCCATGGAATTCGAATGACGCGACGATAAAATTAATTATAATTATTATTAGATTACGACGAGGATTAATAATAATATACGAGCGTTACGTTCGACGATCTCGAGAATATTCTCTCTCTCTCTCTCTCTCTCTTTCTCTCTCGAGAAAGAGATATTTCTATTTCTAGCCCGTTTCTATTTTCGAACTCCTCCGAAGGGGGTCTTAATCTAAATTGGCTCGAATCGTACTCGGGGTCAACGACCTCCTCGTAGGTACTCGTCGTATCGCCGCGAATAGTGCCTTTATTATCGACCGCCTTAGAAAGGATGAAGGAAAGAAAGAAAGAAAGGAAGGAAGGAATAAAAATAAAAATAAAAAGTAGTAGTAGTAGAAGAAGAAATAAGAAGAAATAAAAAGGCGCGGGCCGAAGCTTTCACAAGTATTTCAAAAAGAAAGCGAACTCGTTACACCAATCGCGGGATAATCGTGCTGGCGCTGCTTTCTCGAACGGCGAAGCGGCCACTTTCGCCCGTTGCGACACCCCTGTGCCGTGTGACGGGGAACAGCGTTACGCAAACGGTCAATGACCTGGCAATCTAAATTTTAAAAGGTACGACGACGTTTCAAGAAACGACGGCATCGGTCGCGGGAAAATCGCACGGATTTTTTTCTTTTCGTTTTTCCTTTTTCTCGTTCCTTCGCGCAATACTCCCCCGCATTTTTACTCGCGCCCGAGGGAGAGGTACGAGTAAGAAAACGTTTCTAGAGTTCTAACGTTACGCGTTTTACTCGTCGCCTTTATTCCCATAGATCGAGTTCTATACACGCGTTCGCTCGTCGAGATAGGAATCGAAAGATGAAAATAAGAAGAGGAAATAAGATGATACAAAAGTAAAAAAAAAAAAAAAAAAAAAAAAATGTAAAAAGAAGTAGAAGATAAAAAAAAAAACAAAAAGGAACTCACCATCGCGACTCATGCCGACCGCTATGCACTTCTTCAGACGGCAGTACTGGCAGCGATTCCTGTTGATCCTCAGGATGCTGCACTGTTGATTCTTGGTGCAGGGCCGATACTGTATCTTCTGCTGGATGCTACGGCGAAAGAATCCCTGCGAATCACCAACGAAACCCTCGTCAGTTTGACCGTCGCTGTCCGATGAGGACCCCGAGGAACAATCGGTCCCCGAGCGCGGGGTGGCCAGCTCGCACTCGCACAGGCACCCCATTAATTCACCCCGAATTAACGAATCTCTACTCTTCTTCGTGTTATTAACGTATTGACGAATACTTAAGCGCGCGCTCGCGCTCGCGCTCGCACCCGGCCGCGTTTTTATACGTCTAAACGCGAAAATGCGAAATTATATCTCCTTATACTCTACTCTCGATATCTTTCTCTATCTCCCTCTCTCTCTCTCTATATATATATATATATTTATATATATCTAGCTCTCTAGCTCACGATCACAAAATAGAAAGAAAATATCTTTCGGTCGAATATACTGATACACATTGATACATATATATATATGTAGAAACGAATCGTCTTATATTATTCGCGATAAAAGGTGCGCGTTGTCACATCGGCAACGAGGAGCGATTTTCGGCGGAAGAAAGAAGCGACCGTTTGTATCGAGGCTTGGCTGTAGACTGGCTCTTTCTAGCACAGAGAGCATAGAGCCTCGGCACATTGCCTCTGGCGCGACGGGGTGGGGGTCCTCTGACCCAATTCCCGGACGTTCACCCGCAGTTCACCGCGTGAAAGTGAGAGTCCCCCTTTGCTTGCTCGCTCGCTCGTCGTTCGTACGTTCGTACGTTCGTACGTTCGTTCGTTCGTTCGTTCGTTCGTTCGTTCGTTCGTTCTTTCGTCTCTCTCTCTCTCTCTCGTTTTCACACACACATACCCGCGATCCACGATATTTGTCTTCCTTTTCTCGCAGCAACGAGCACGGAGGTTTGCGCGCGCCTTCCGAACGCTCTACTAACGGGTTCTTTCCCCACCTCCTCTCCTTCTCCTCCTCCTCCTTCCCTTTACCACTCCTCCCTCCCTTGTTCCTACGCTCCGCTCCGCTCTGCTCGCTCGCTCGTTCGCTCACAACCCTCTCGAGCCCTCTTAATAACTCCGATTCCATACCGATTCCGGTCAAAGTACTGTCTCCAAATGGAGAAGAAAGTATTACTCGAAAATAATCCATCCGTTAACCCGTTAAAGATCCATATATATCTATATATATATATACGTACATATTTTTTCATTCCGCGTAATATGTAATTTTATCATTTCGACTGGCGGACGGACGGACGGACGGACGGACGGACGGCGGGAGGGGGTGGGTGGCCGAGAGGTGGAAAAAAAGGTGGGGAAATAAATCTTAATAAAGAATTTATAGCGTCGATATTATTCATAGCCGACAGTTATCGGATCGAAGAATCTGAAATGGTATTACCCTATCGGCATATTCATATCGACGTTATATCGTATCTCCTTTAATATATATATATAAAGAAAATATATATATATATATATATATATATATATATATAACGAATGGGGAGTGAAAAGTAACGAGAGAGTTCGATTCGCATTTTCAAACTGGGAAATGATTTGGGTGTGGGGAGAAAGGGGAGAGGGAAAGAAAGAGAAACAGAGAGAGAGAGAGAGAGAGAGAGAGAGGATCGGTTCTCGACATGATGACGAAGAGGAAGGTAGGTCATGGCGGGTGGATTTCCCGGCGGGCTATCGGTCAACGACCTCGCTTACGTAACTATCGGCGCGTAGACGTCGTCGTCGTCGTCGTCGTCGTCGTCGTCGTCGTCGTCGTCGTCGTCGTCGTCGTCGTCGTCGTCGTCGTCGTCGTCGTCGACGTTGAACTCGCGAGAAGCGCAAGCGCGAACGCAAGCTACGCTAGCGAGAAAAGACATGCCATGCACACGCCCGTATACGCTTAGACTCGTTCGCGAGTGACTCTCTCGTGACGTCAGAGTAGCCCGTGCACACACCGCGACCTCGCCTACCTCAACTTCGCTTCGACGACGAAGACGAACGCGCGCGCGATAGAGAGAGATAGAGATAGAAAGAGATAGATAGATAGATAGATAGATAGAGAGAGAGAGAGAGAGAGAGAGAGAGAGAACGATGTACCGTTGCATCTTCGCGCTTCGCGCAAGTCAATGAACCAAAGTGGCTTCTTCTACTCGTAGAATACGCTAACTCTTCCACGAATCTCTTTCTCGATCGTTTCGATTGGCCGGCTATTCCAGTAACTTCATAAACAATGACTAATTTCGTCCAGTCCGATCGTACGATTAAAAATCCCCCTTCTCTCTTTCTCTCTCTCTCTCTCTCTCTCGGTCAATCGTTGATACGACGGATGGAAAAAAAAATTTAATCAACACGTACCGACGACAGTCCTCTCTCTCTCTCTATCTGTCTATCTATCTATCTTTCTTAATTCTTTTAATCTCGAACAAAAGTACTTCGGAACGGGCCTCTAGGGCGATTCGGCCGGTGGGGCACGTGTCAAGGCTTCGAAAATGGCAATAACGCTTGAGTCACGTTGATCCATTCAACCTAGCGAATCTCTACTATCTTACCCCGTCTATATTAATCGTAATTTCTTTTTTTTCTTTCTTTCTTTCTTTCCTCAATCAATCGAGAATCGATAGATAGAAGGTAAATATAATTCATATTACGCGTTAGGTTTAATTTCGTTTAGATATTTTTTTTGTTTGTTTGTTTTTTATCCCTCTCTCTCTCTCTCTCTCTCTAAGATCATCAAAAGACCGTCGTCGATGTTCGCTCGATCGAAGGATATAAGAAGATATACCTGGGACTCCCTTTGGAGCCGGAGTCAACGTGCGTTGTATAGGATTCATTCGAGCTGTCGACGTAGTCGTATAAAATGAAATAGAAAAAAGAAAGAGGTCATGTAAACGGAATCGTAACGATTTTGCGAGGGTGGGAGGGGGAGAAGGTTAGGGAGTGTTCTCGTAGTCGGATTATCCGGTTATTGCGATCGTAAAGGCGCAACCCACGACAATGGACTCACCGAAGAGTCGAAAATCCAAGTTAGGCGCGCGCGCGCTGCCCGGACGAGGGCAGCAACCCCCGTTGAACCCTTCGTACCACTAGGTGGAAGAGAGGTCGCGCGGTAGAGGTAGAACGAGGAGCATCGATCTCTTAAACCGTGTGTGTATATTCATCCTCGAACGGGTCAGACGAGGGCCGACTACGACGACTACGACGACACGACCACTTTTCACTCGCACCTTCTCCCGCGCGCTTTTGCTGTTTCCGTTTCTGTTCCTAATCCTGTCACTACTTCTGCTCCTGCTCCTGCTCCTCTTTAATCTTCACGATAGTGGTCATCGTCGCGCGAAGAATAATTCGCCAGGTGAAATCCGTTTTATCCGTAAAATCATTCCGAAATAACAACCAGACTATTGTCACTATCTGATTATCATCGAAAGATCGTTAAACGTACGTACGTAAAAAAAAAAAAAAAGAAAAAGAAATGAAAAGAATAAAAAACCACGACGAAGAACGATCCAAAGGTCGGTAGCAATCGGACGATCTAACGATTAACAAAAGATCCTTTTTTTCGAAACGTTCCACCGATCGTCGTCGATCCATATCGGATCGGATCGATTAACGGTCATACTACACGACGTTTGATAAATAATATTCAACGATGCTTCGACGATGACGATCGATGAAAATCACCTATTCAAGTTGAAGTTCTTACGCGTTTTAACGTCGTACCGTACGCTACGAAATTCCCTCGTAAATTACTTTCCATGCGTTGAGATTAAAAGGTATATATTGATTTGATTTTATCGATAACGTACCCTCGTGCACAAGGACGATCGAAATTAATCCAAGTTCCATGGTTCCTCTTCTAACAGTGGTATACGCACGTTAACGATATCACCCAATGATGAAAAAACGAACGAACGAACGATAAAAAGAGGAAAATAAAAAATAAAAAAACAGAAAAAGAAAGAAGAAACAAGGGGAAAAATTCACTCACCGTTCATCGAGTAAGTATTCTCACAAGAAACAAGAAAACAAAAAAAGGAAAGAAAGAAAGAAAGAAAGAACGGAAAGAATAAAATTAAACGTGGAAACGAACGATATGAAAGTAAAGTCACACTCGACACTTAATATACCGGGCGATTGATACGATTAAAGTTACCGTGGAACTAACTCGCGTGGTCCTGGATGGATATGTCGTGAAACCGAACGTTCGAGTGAATAAAGAAACGAGAGAGAGAGAGAGAGAAAGAGAAAGAGATAGGTCGTATCGCGTCGAGATAATCTCGCGAGGGAATACCGTCGTGTTGGAGGAGGACACGCGGTGTTACGTGTAGGGCGAAGAAGAAGAAGAAGAAGAAGAAGAAGAAGAAGAAGAAGAAGAAGCGCTCGGTGACGACGACGACGACGACGACGACGACGTATCTATAACGGCGGCGGCGGCGGAGGCGCCGCGGCAACGTGCGCGCATTATGCGCGCATAATACGTGCCAACGGATGGTAAGTAAGTAAGTAAGTAAGTAAGTAAGTAAGTACGTGCATCGGCTACGCTCGCGCCCAAGCGCGTGCGCGTGCGCGTGCGCGCGCGTACGCACGACGTGCTCTCGCGGGGCCAACGACCGGAGCGCGCGACTGCTGCTGCTGCTGCTGCTGCTGCTGCTGTTGCTGCTGCTGCTGCACCGATATCGTGGAGTAGGGATATGATTCGAGAGAAAGAAAGAAAGAAAGAAAGAAAGAAAGAAAAGAGAGAGAGAGAGAGAGAGAGCTAGTCGACTCTCCAAGGAGGTACTGGAGGTGGTGCATGGAGGAGAAGTTGCTTTCGGAAGGGAAGAGTTTGAGAGAGAGAGAGAGAGATAAAGAGAGACCAAACGGAGTAACGGTGACGTACGTAAGTCGCGCGCATGCGCACACGCGCGTCACTCCGCTCGCGACACTCTCCGCCACAGAACTTGTGCACAGAGGGCATTAACCGCTCGCTCGTTTGCCCGCACGACCGTCCGCCCGCTTACCCGCTCGCCCGCTCGCCCGTCCGCCTGCCTGCCTGCCTGCCTGCCCGGCCGTTCGCCCGCTCCACCTCTCTTTCTTTCTTTCTTTCTTTCTTTCTTTCTCTCTCTCTCTCTCTCTCTCTCGCCGCACCCCACCTCTCACTCTCTTTCTCGTAACTGATAGTGGTGTAGAGCCACTCAAAATCCACCCATCTTTCCGTCGTCATCGTCATCGTCATCGTCGTCGTCATCGTCGTCATTGTCGTCGTCGATGATCCTGACGTTCGATCGAGAAAAGATCACGGTTTTTTCGATAAACGCCCGAGCATTTCGAAAGTCTAGAAAAGTGGTATCGAAACGTCTAACAATATGAAACTTTCTCTTTTCGCTAGAGAAGTCCTTCTCATGCGTCTTTCCTTTAGATAAAATAACAACAACGTCAAACGACGAAACGTACGAACGTATCTATAACGACGATCGTTATCGTTAATCGTTTTATCCGCCATTGGTTCGGTTTAAAGTTGACCGGATAACCAAGAGTTATCTGTTATCTTTAGGTATCGAGAATTAGAGAGAGAGAGAGAGAGAGAGAGAGAGAGAGAAATACCGGTGATGGTGGTGGTCGGGTGCTGCGAGCGAGTACACCTACCACGATAATAAGCGACTGACCCGATTCTAAAGTAGATGCACCGGGGTCAGTAACCTCAAGCGAGAGCACCGAAATACCCGCGCAATCAAATGAAAATGAGATCACGACTCGTTACGACATCAAAAATGACGCTGTGCTCTCGCGCGGAGAAAGAGGGAGCGAAAGAAAATGGAGAGATGGCGCGATAGAGGGGTCGGAGGGGATTGTACGGTTGAAGGGTGGGGTGGGGGGTAAGAAGGAGTAGGAAGGAGGAAGGGGAGGACGGGGAAGCAATGGCGGGGGAGAGCAGCAGCCACGTGACGTAACTGGCTCGGGGGTCGACGACCGGAGGGTTAATGCACCGCTCTCGCCTGCTTTCAACCCTCCGGAAAAATCGTCGGACGCGCGCGCGCGCTCGACCGACCGACCGAGCGAGCGAGCGAGCGAGCGAGCGCCCGTAAACGACTCCGCAGCGTTTCACTTCCACGCGAAAAGATTTAAAGAGGAACATCCACTGTTCCACGATAAAGGAAGGGATCCATTACAATCTCGTAATATCTCCTAAAAGATATATTTTAATGCCGACGTTGAAACGTTTTCGGAATCCGCCACGCGATATCTATATTTTGCTTCGATGGAAATTTTATTATGTCGCGGCCAGCTACGCAAATAGATTTCTCTCTCTCTCTCTCTCTCTCTCTCTCTCTCTCTTCTCTTTCTCTCGTTCATTTCGTCCGAGAGATGAAATTTGAGGAAGGGAAAGGACGGTCGGAATAGGTTGGGATAAGTTTTAATTTGGAAAGGAAGGAAGGAAGGAAGGAAGGAAAGGAAAGGAAGACTAATCGAAGGGAACAATACGGAGAGGCAATATACGATCGTGGTGGCCTCGTTGGCCAGGGCTTTCGCTGGATAGAGCGCAAGATGACCCGTGATAGGAAAAGAGATGGAAGAAGAGAAGAAGTTTCAAGATGGCAAACTCGTCGTCGTTAGTCGTCATACGGCGAAATAGTAGTGCAACAGTAGTACGACCGAGCGACCTAGTCTCAAAGATATCTCTCTCTCTCTCTCTCTTTCTCTGTCGGACGTTCTTCCGCGTTCTCTTCCCTTTCCACGGGGCCCCTCTCTTCCGCCACCGGTTTGCCGCGAGGGGACCACGTTCTACCGCTAGCGGCTAGGTCACACTCCGGGAAAGAGATTCACCGTCCGGTGGCTGGCTTAGCGCCTCCTACGGCGACGGTGGTGGCGGCGGAGCGCTCCTGCGCGACGCTCCTACGCTCCTACCCGTAAGTTACTGACCTAGTCAATCGGCCTGGCTACCCGGTCAGCCTAGTCCTTTTTTCTCACGACCGCTTCGAGAACAAGAAAGAGAGATAGAGAAAGATACGGTAGTGATGATGTACCGGTTGATCGAGTCCATGAACCTTCTGCTTGTCGTACGAACGCCGAACGATCTCCCCTTCTCTCTCTCTCTCTCTATATATATATATATCTATTTATCTATCTATCTATCTATCTATCTATCTGTCTCTATATCTATCTTTCTTACGTCGGCATTATCGTTTTCATTCGCGGCATCTTAATGAACCCATATGGACAAGTGTCATTATGAACAATCGATTTCTTTTGTCTTGCCCAAGTCGATCGATTTTTCTTTCTTACCGTTTCTCTTAACTCACCCTTTCGATATCGATCGCGTTAGTAGAGGAGAAAGAAAAAAAGAGAAAACAAACTGAGAAAAAAAGAGAGAAACAACTGTAAACGTTGGGAAAGATCTTTGAGAAACGCATTCCAAAGTGGCTCCATAGATTATCCTCTATCGAATCTAGGAAGTATCTACTTTCTCTTTTTTCTTGGTCAAAAAGATAATCATCCTCTCCGAGGGTTTTCGGAAGCTGCTTGGTCACTCTCTCTTTCCTCGGATCTCTCTTTCTTTCTCATTCTTTCTCCCTTTGGCGGGTACCACCACCAAGCCGCGGGGATTCTAGCCGCTTTTGAAGATTTTTCACCGGCCAAAGTCGATCATTCCTGTGGGAAAGCTTAATACTACAGTCGTGCCATCCTCTTTCCTTTTCATTCAGGTAAACCTCCGAGAAAAGGGAAAAGAAATGAGAGAGAGAGAGAGAGAGAGAGAGAGGGAGAGAGAGAGGAAATAGTAAAACACGAAGTTCGTCGTATCTCTGGGTTGGAGAGAAATGTTCGAAGCAAACCGTACCACGGTCGGAACATATCTGCGAGAGCCGAACCGATCGAGAAACGCGGCACCTGGCGAGGCAACCACCTCCATGTCAGTAGGATCGAACCTGGAGGTGGTAAAACGGTCGATGGTGGCGGTAACTACGACTGTGGTGGTGGTGGTGGTGGTGGTGGTGGTGGTGGTAGTGGTGATGGTGATGGTGGTAGTGGCGGTGGTGGTGGTGGTTGTGCTGCTGCTACTGGGGCATTCGGAGGCTACGCGAAACGATTTTGCGAGTCCTAGCTGTTACCTCCTTCTCCTCCTCTTCCTCCTCTTCATCCTCCTTCTCCTACTCCCCCATCGCCAGGGACCCTTTAGTCCCTGGCCCTGGCCCTCTCCCCAACCATCATTAGATTTCCCTCCTTTTACTTTTTGCTACCGATCATCAGTCGACGAGGAATGAATGTTTAGCCTTTTCGTACCTTTTGTCTCTTTATTACGAATTTGACAAACGTTACGTGGTTAAAATAATATCGCCCGACAAATCTTGTTGGCTTTCATGGGTAATGCGACCTTTGAATTTTTCATGAAAACGAATCGCGCGCTCCCGTTTTTCTCTATTATATTTAACATCCTTCGGTAACAGTTCTGAGAAACGTGTAGCCACACGCAAACCACCGACACAAAGGACTCCTTACGAAGGTAGCCCTTCGAAAGGCCCGAAGGACTCTACCTACCTGCACTCTCTTTCTCTCTCTCTCTCTCTCTTTCTCTCTATCTCTCTTACTATACTCCCCATGTTTTTCCAAAAACTCTAAAAGATTCCTTTGAGAAAGAGAAAGAGAGAGAGAGAAGGAAATAGATCGTCTTAAAAATTTGCCAAATATCTTTCCTTTCGATTTCCTTCTTATGTAACCACCAACCGTGGTTCCCTTTGTTATTATTTGCCCTCGAAATAGAAATAAGCCGGAGCCCTCTCTCTCTCTCTCTCTCTCTCTCTCTCTCCCTCTCTCTCTTTACGAATACGATCGCGAATGACCAACAAGGTTTCTATCCAGCTTGTATCGTGTGTAAGTATTTGTGAAGCATCGTCGTTGCCCTTCCGACCGGACGTAAAACGAGAACTTGTCGTTTCGTCGTTCAATGTATACTCGTGGTATTACGAAAGATCGAGCAAGGGCGGAGATCGGTTTTATATATACAAAAGAGACCGACGAAGTAACAGAGAGAGAGAGAGAGAGAAAAACACAGAAGAAAGAGAGAGAGAGAGAGAGAAAGTAAATATAACAGAAAGAAGATGGTAAAAACAACCTCGAGAGATCGCGGTTAGGTGTACCTACATACATCCGTTCGATTTCCGTGTGTCCAAGGCCGAGTTCCTCTCGGTCGATAACACCTCTCCGCGACCTTGGACGGTTCTCTCTCGCTCGTTCGCACATCGCTCACGCTTCCTGGGCATTTCGTCCGCTTCGTGCGATACGAGACGCGAGACGCGCGCGGCACGACGACGAATTCGATACTTTTCGAAGGACTTTCGAATGTCCCGGACACGTAACGCAGTCAGCAAATATGTCGTCTCTTCCTCCTACGTTTTTCGTGCGTGACAAGAGTCGACGATAAAATAAAAGACACACGATACACCAGCTAAATACAAAAGTTCAAATTCCGTCGATCGTATTACGTGGTGTCATGAAAGAATCGAACGAATGAAAATGAGTAAACGAAATATATATATATATATATATTTATATTTTTATATATACATACAAATCAAGTATCGAATCGTCGTTCGCTTCGTCGGCATATGAAACACGAGAGTGTCGAACCTCTTGTTGTAAATCGCGAGGAAGGAAAAATGGAGGACAACCAAAAAATAGAGGCAGAGAGACAGGAAAAAAAAATTATAACTTACTTTGCACCCCTCGCAGGAATGAACGCCATAATGAAAACCGGAGGCCTTGTCACCGCAAACGCGACAGAGTACTGTGGTTCCATCGAATTCTGAAAGAAAAAAAAAATATATATATATATATGTATGTGTGTGCGTGTGTGTGAACGTTTGTAGGATTAGTACCGAACCGGGGTCTTTGAGATACACGCGTCTAACGATGATGCACGTTGAAGAGAGTAGAAGAACGGAGAGAAAGACGCGCAGATGGAGACGGAGATACAGAGAGAACTAGAGAGAAAGAGAGAGAGAGAGAGAGAGAGAGAGAGAGAGAGCACGCGCGCGAGACTCGCGGAGAAAGGTGGGAGAGAAAGAAGAACACTTTCTCCTCTCTCGCAGCGAGTTACAGCATCGGCGCGTTACAACTTTCCGCTTTCACTGCGCTATCACAAGGCGGGGGTTAGGTCGGGTTCGGGTTCGGAATCGGGTTCAGGTTTGGGTTGGGTGAGGTGGACGGGGTGGGTGGGTGGTATTGGGTAAGAGGAAAGAACAAGGGAGATTTTTAGAAGGATCTACAAAGACGCTGCACTTTTGTGCCATGTACAAATATATATGTATATATATATATATCCCTCATCCGTTGATTGGATCGAGTTGATACCGATCGATCGGAAATTCGTTAGATCAATCGTACCTATATTTAATTCGGGCTCGGGTTTAGCCGAGGACACGGTCGAATCCATAGTGGGCATGTTAGGACTGATACGATGAGGCAGCTGAGCAACGTGATAGGGACTCGACATGCCCTGAGATACGCAGGACATACGCGAGACACTCGAGGCTCTTGACGATCCGGAGATCGGTGACTCCGGCGGTGTAGCTAAAGCCCCTTGAATGCTACTGTCTGCCGTAAGTATCATCTTTCGTCGAATCGAAGAAAAAACTATTTGTCTATCTATCTATCTATCTATATGTATATATATATATATACATACGTCTGTGTGTGTGTGTGTGTGTGTGTGTGTGTGTGTGTATGTGTGTGTGTAGATATATATATATATCTAATCCATATCTTTCACAATTCAGTTCACTTTGTCACCTATAGCACACTATACACTGCGACGTAGTTACGTACAATATTCGTCTGCACTATTGTTCCCCGTTCACTGTCACCTTATCTATCTTCTTTCCCTTCTCTTATTCTTTATCTTTTTTTTATTATTTCCCTTTTATTTATTTATTTTTTTTTTTTTTATACTTCCGTTTCCCTATATTTCTATTATTGGTTCACGACGCACTGGGCACGATAAGACGCGAACAACGACGGCGACAACGACAACGACAACGACAACGACGACGGCAGCGGCAACGACGACGACGACGTAGAAGAGTGCAGCATGACTCTGTCGAGTTATACTCATGACGATCGCGAGAACGTTGGTTGGTGCCAGCTCGAAAGGCAGGTGCGATCTGTCCCGAGCCGAGGTTACAAGCCGTGGGCTTATAGAAGAGTAGTGGAGGAACGCGCGCGGCCCTGCCGTGCGGACGGACGGACACAAACGCGCGAAACCGGCGTTCCGCTGCCGTTACGAGACGGAGCAGAAGAGAGAGTGAAAGTAAGTCTTCGCTCGAGGGAGGTTCGCGTTGCTCTGACTCGAGTTCGGCGCTGCTGCCGAGTGCTGGATACCTGCAGCCCTTGCTCGACGAGAGCTTTCGTCGTAGTCGTGTCGTTTACGTCGTTCTACAGGCCGTCTGCTGTGTTGAGTGTCTCTCTCTCTCTCTCTCTCTCTCTCTCTCTCATGCTCTTACTCTTTGTCTGTGTTTGTGTGTTGTGCCGAGTTGGTGGGGAGGGATTGATGTGCTCGCTTGCCTGCGTGCCAGCCCGAGGAGCATCTACAATGTCTACGCCCTGACTACTACTACTACCTAGTACGTCACGCTAGTAGTAGTAATAATAATAATACAAGAGAGCTAGTCGAGTAGTGGGCTGTGACGATGGTAGTGGTGGTAGTGGTGGTAGTGGTAGTGGTAGTGGTATATTAGTACTAGTAGTAGTAGTGATACACACGGATACACGAACGGCAGAGGGACACAGAGAGAGAGAGAGAGAGAGAGAGAGAGAGAGAGAGAGAGAGAGAGACGACGAACGGCCGACGAGAGTTCATCGTATTTTCAATGCTGGAGGTCACTGACAAGCGAGGGAGCGTGGAGTGCGCTCGCGCGAGCTCGGGCCCCGGCCGAGCCAATCGCAGGTCGGCTCGTTGGGCCGCGCGGCTACGCCATTGGACGGAGCCGGCCCCTTCCTCCCCTCCAACGGCGACGCGCCGAGACGTCGACCGACCGGCCGGCAGGCAGGCTTCTCCTTCTTCCTCCCAACGGGAGGAAGTTCATCGGCCGAAACCTTGACTGAATTACCCCGCAGCGGCGGCCAAGGCCATGTGCCCTCTCGCTCGAGCCAACGCGCGACTCGACCGTCGCGCCGTCGCTTTCCGTCTCTCTCTCTCTCTCTCTCTCTCTCTCTCTCTCTCTCTCTCTCTTTCTTTCTCTTTATATCTCGGTATATCTCTCTCTTTCTCTATCTCGCACGATCTTTCTCTGTTTCTCTCTCTATCTCTCTCTTTCTCTTTCGAATTCTCATACGACTATCCTCATCCTCCTTTTTCCTCGTATCTTTTCTTTTCGGTCCCTCAAGGGCTCGTCCTCCTCACCCTCCGACACAGCCCCACCATCGTCATCTCCTAACTTCCCCGTCCGCCCGCCATCCACTATCCCTCGCAACTGCTAAGCTTCGCATTGAAATTATATATATATATGTATATATATATATATATATTCGTTGTTCTTGAAAAAAACAAAAAAATTCGACTTTTCCATTACACATTTTTTTTCTCTTCTCTTCCGCCCCCCTCTCTCTCTCTCTCTCCTCTCTCTTTCTCTTTTAATCCTTGCTCTCGTTTCGTAAGCGCAAAAACGAGATCGTCCATCTCGATCTTTCTCAATCCTTTTCCAATCGAACGAGGTCTCCGGTCGCGCGTACATCATCACCGCCTGGCCTCCTTCCACATCGTTCTTCTCCCTCTTCCTACCCCTCCCCCCTCCTCCTAATTCCTCCTCCTCCTCAATCTCAACCATCACCCACTCCCCCCTCTCCCCCTTTACTAAGATTTTTGCAAACGATGAAAGAAAAAAAAAAAAAATCGAAATTGATTGCCACGCAGCACCCGAGTTCGCCGAACCTGACGGACTCTACCTTCTAGTTACGCGCGTTTTCGCGCGGGAAGAACGAAAAACGAACGAAAAAAGAAAAAAAGAAGGAAAGAGAAGAGAAAGAAGAAGAAAAAGTAAGAAGAAAAAAAACGTTCATTGATTGGCGATCATGACCGAGATGTCCTCGTGAACCCATGAGAAATTTCTTTGTGCGTTCTCTTGCACGAATGAAATTCGACGATAGTCGTGCTAATAATGAGAACCTTCCCCACTTTCTCTCTCTCTCTCTCTCTCTCTCTCTCTCTCTCTCTCTCTCTCTCTCTCTCTCCGTCTGCCCGTCTGTCTCGCTTCCACACCGGAAGTTCTTTCCGTCGATTGGAATATCCCGAGGTATCCTCTGGAAACGAAAAGGATATTCGATATTTTTCGACAAAAAAAAAAAAAAGAGAGAGAGAGAG